>CM022757.1:29563702-29733702 GCA_012411365.1 Ameiurus melas | reverse complement strand
CACAGTAAATGCTGCTGTGCATGAACTTCATCTCTGTCTGTGCTGTTAGTTTTAGTCGCTTGTAAAGGTGCGTTTAGACAACACGCGGCAGATGCACTGGTTTTACATAGAGGTGTGACAAGATCTCGTGATATTAAAACGTGATGATATTTCTCGTCGAGGTGAAAAGCTGTCTCGTGATATCAGCATGATTGAGTGTGAGGCTGAAATTAGTGTAGACAATGCCCCCTCAAGTTTTAAATGGTTTGTGTGGCAGCGTTTTGAGTACCTGGTCAGTCCCTGTTTGAACTTTGAGTATTGAGAGAGCACTACTTTGATTATGGTGGCACTTGTTGTTTGTGCTTTAAAAAAAAAGATAAGTAGTGTTTATTTTTGTTATTTATACAGTTTTTTTTATGTTCAATTTGTGGGAAGGAGTTCAGTTTGAAGGTCACACACACTGCTTCAATTAGAAGTTAGAAGCTCATGCGTAGTTCATGCACCGTTATACGTTATACTCTGAAGAGACTCGCGTGAAATCATACAGGAGAGTCAGTTGAGTTTGTGGCAAAACCTTTTCCAGTGCTTGCATATTGTTCTGTCTTTTACTGCATATGATGATTCATACTCTAAGTAGAACTGAAGTGACACCCGTTACAAGGTGCATTTCAAAATGCACCTGCGTTGTTTTGCATTTTGTGAATAAAAGACTATTTTTGCAGTCATAGATCTCTTAAAAATATCGTCTCGTTCTCGTGAACCCAATATCGGGCATCGTCTCATCTCGTGAGCTAAGTGTATCGTCACACTCCTAGTTTTATGCTAACGTAATCTCAAACATTCTTGTGGGCAGACGTTTACAGCATTTCACCTGATTGCTAATGAGAAATGAATCTAAAAACTGTTTACAACTAAACGGAGGTCTTTCTGCGGTTTCCGACAAAATACAAACCACAAGGTGTAACGCATGAATTAAGTCAGAAATATGACTATTGTTATGTTACTATTTGTACCCCCAAATAAAAATGTATTATTATTCGAGATGCACCAATGTATTGGCCGTAAATCGGTATTGGCAGGCTATTTTTCCCACTATCGGCCGATTTAGTTTAAAAACATCCGATGATCAGGGCCGATTATATCCTGTCAATCAAAAGAAGGCGGGAAAACACATCGATTTCGTGCTGTGTGTTAAGATGTTACTTGTGTCTAATGATGAAAAAACTGCAGTTTGTAATGTCTGTAATATCTGCACCGCTTAAATTTTACACTTGAAGTAAATTTTATGACGCAAAAGTTTCAGCGCCGAGTCGATCCGCCCAACTGCTGCCCGCTCACCCTCACGCTGAATTCAAGCGCCAGTACACCGTTGAAAGATTTAAATGAAGATGAGTTGATTTAAAAAAGTATATATTGCACAGACAAATATATTTGTAGAGTAGTTTATATTTATTATATATAGTTTATGGTGAGTGAGTGTGAAGACTAAGACGAAGTGTTTTAGAATTCAGTCAATGTTAATATGAATGAATAAAATTCAATAAATAAAATAAATCTTACTTTAATCTTCAGAATTTAGTTCATGTGTTCATGTTAATTAGAGTAATGTGTTTTGTGTTTGAGACCAGTTACTGTGAAACAACTTGTTGAAATGGAGAGAATTAAGTTTTTATTTGCATTTGTTTCAGAATTCTTTTAAATTAATCATTGTTAAAAGGCAGAAGTATCGGTATTGGCCGATATACATGTTGTATATTTTCTTCATTACAAATATTTCTGTACATTTTATAACACTACTTGTTACATTACCCTGCCATTAAATTACAAAAAACTGGTAAATGCAGCTGTGAGGGGGATTCTGAAACAGCTGCTGAGAGAGTGATGGTAAATTTGACATCTTTTATTTTGTGACTGCCGTAATTCATCTCTCTCTAGTTTTTTTTTCCTCTCTTGGAAAGGAAATACTGGATTATTTTTTTTTCTTTCACTGTTGGATCAAATGGTAATGCTAAAAGGGTATTTGCTCTGGTCTCCCATGTACCTCTATAGACATTTCCGTTGCTATAGTTTACTTAAACCCAGAAATTTATGTATATGCATGAACTTAATAGATTATAGCTGATGTGACGTGTCGGTCTTCATTTTTTGGAAATGTCTTGAATATGGTATTACAAAGTATTAAATTTGATGTGCTGATATCTGTAGATACCCTGATTAATTAACATTCCACTGTTGTTTTGGTTGACATTGCACAGCAGCTGTCCTGTATCTGCTTCTTTTCCTGTTTCCCAGGTGTTTCTGGGAATATCCCGAGTAGAATATGTCTGGTCCTGTCTCAAGCCGCTCTCGAGTTTACCCTGATGTAAACACACAGAGACCAAGAGAGTACTGGGATTATGAGTCCCATGTGGTAGAGTGGGGGTGAGTACAAGTCTCCACGCAGTAATATTTAAATGACTGATGAAAATGCACTTTGTGCCTGTGGTATTCTAATTATGGTGGATGGAAGTTGTTTGGCCTATAAAGTTATAAAAATATTTGCTATTTCTTAACTTTGCATCGTATTTAATTCTAAATTTATTGGTGTACTGTTGAGTGCGTAATGATGCAGTGCAAACAGCAAAAATGCAACATGCAGGCGACCACACACACCGCACATGCTCTCCTGCAACCTTGTTTAGCATCCAGCTCATGATTATTTTTCAATGATACTCGCATGCCTAATATATTCACTTTTTTCTATTTTTATTATTTGAATAAAAAAAGATTTGTCCATATTTTTGAATGTCCTTGAATTTTCTCTGTTGTGGAGTGATGGCAAGTCTGAAATATTTTTTCTCTGGTGCTTTTGTGCTTCAGAAATCAGGATGACTACCAGCTTGTGCGAAAGCTGGGCCGAGGAAAGTACAGTGAAGTGTTTGAAGCCATAAACATTACAAACAATGAGAAAGTCGTGGTGAAAATACTGAAGGTACTTTTTCTGTTTGTATGTTGATGTTCAATTGCAAGTAGTGAATGTGTTGAAATGTCTATTATTACTTGACTGCAGCTTTTGTCGCATTGTGTGTATGTGTGTGTATGTGTGTGTGTGTGGGGTGTTAAAACAGCCCGTGAAAAAGAAGAAAATCAAGCGAGAAATAAAAATTCTTGAGAACCTAAGAGGAGGCCCCAATATCATAACTCTTTTAGATATCGTCAAGGATCCTGTGGTGAGTGTGTGTGCTGACTTATCATGATTCATACTCTAATTATTTCTTTGCTGGCAGATCGAAAATAATCAGTGTTTAATGGAACGAGTGTACATTATGTTGACATTTCTATTTGCAGTTGGACTCGCTGTTTAGATTCAGTTTAGCTTGAGTGAAGTCTGACACCTGAGTTTGGATAGTCCCTGTGCACATTTGTGTGTGTGTGTGTGTGTAAGTAAATGTACCCATTTTACAACATTTAAAATCTGTTTGTTTCCCTACAGTCTCGGACACCAGCTCTTGTTTTTGAGCATGTAAACAACACAGATTTCAAGGTAAGTTCATGGCAGCTGGAGGGGGGTGGGGTTGGGAAGATGATATTTAGTGATCGTTTGACATGGGTTGGTGGGAGCATTTCGTCAGGGTGTTTGTTGTGGCAGTTACACCCAATGTCTTATGTCCTGACATGCAAGAATCAGTGAAGTAGTCCTGACTAAAATCTGACACCCTAGTTAATTCGAGACAGTTCTGGTTGCTTTTGTCCTTGGTAAATAGCTTTTGATTTCAATGCAAATGATTATTAGTAACTTTATCGTTTGAAGACTTCATAGTGTGTGCTTTCAAATTGTTGTAAACATCCTTTAGTTTCCTGAAGCAGTTAAACCTCTCTCCATAATCAGTCCTTGAATAATGTTGAATTTGTTTCTGTCTCATACAGCAATTGTATCAAACATTATCGGATTATGACATCCGCTTCTACATGTATGAAATTCTGAAGGTAAGATATTTCTTTGTAGCCAGATATTTTTAAAAATTTACATATTGACAGCATGCTGAGATCTTTCAGATTTTTGCTATGTCGGATGTCCTGTCCTGGGTTTTAACTGAAGTCATCTGCTATGTACGTGTCTTTATTTTCACTAGGCTCTAGACTACTGTCACAGCATGGGAATTATGCACAGGGATGTCAAACCACACAATGTCATGATAGACCATGAGCACAGAAAGGTAACCCATATACACTATATATAACAATATACACAATATTGTTAAACCTCCTAATAAATTTATTTGAGAACAGTGGCTCTTGAGCAGTGTTTACTGTGTTGCTTCTATAATAAATAACTGTTGTTTGTGCTCGAAGCTTCGTCTGATAGACTGGGGCTTGGCCGAGTTTTATCATCCAAACCAGGAGTACAATGTGCGAGTCGCTTCCAGGTATTTCAAAGGTCCTGAGCTGCTTGTTGACTACCAGGTGAAGACTCTTTCTGTACCCATGTTAAATGTCATTTTAAAAATGTCTAGCATAACAATGGATTCATTTGCCGATCATTATTTTAAGCTAATGATTTTGTTCCTTTGATCACTTTTAGATGTATGACTACAGTTTGGACATGTGGAGTTTGGGTTGCATGCTAGCCAGTATGATCTTCAGGAAGGAACCTTTTTTCCATGGACATGACAACTATGACCAGGTAGTGCTTCTGTTCTTGAAACCGGGGGGGCCCAACACAGTAGGAGAAATGTATGCATCAGTGTTGGAGATAGGACTGATTTGATATCTGGTGTTAGTATCAGGCTGCATTTGCAGAGAATGCTGGATTGGATATTGTAGGGTGAAAAAATCTAATCGGAATCTTGTATCAAATCTAGCCTGAAATATTATAGAATTACTTTTAGTGCAGTGTAATGTAAAGTACTGCACAGAAGGTCATGTGCTAAGTGTCCACACGAGTTGTTTTGTTTTTGTGTAAATATTAGTTGCACTGGTAGACAAGTAGGTTTAGTTGGCTGCTGATAACGCCGTCATCAGACAAAGATACACATAATACACTGCTGTGATGTGCCTTCATGTTGTAAACATAGTACACACACACTACTCCTTCTGAATCCTGCCACTGGGCTGCACTGCCCAATCTGCTTGATGGTATATACTTCTAATGAAATATATAATGGTGCCCTTTTACATTTATTCATTTAGCAGATGCTTTTATCCAAAGCGACTTACAAATAAGGAAATACAAGCAAAGCGATATATCAAGCAGAGAACAATACAAGTAGCGCTACTATACAAGATCGTTAATGGAGTTCTAGAAAAGCAAAGTGTGCAGAGTAGAGGTGTAAGAGAGCCAGAGTAATTTTGTTAAAAAAAAAGTTTATTTATTAATTCTTTTAAGGATAATGTGAGGTTGGCGTTTTAGGGGTTAATTATGTGTTCACGGAAGAGTTGGGTCTTTAGCTGTTTATTGAAGGTAGTGACAGATTCTGCAGTCCAGATTGAGGTTGGAAGTTCATTCCACCGCTGAGGGACAGTTCGCTTGAAGGTTCTAGAAAGGGATCTTGAGCTACCCTGAGTAGGTACTATTAAGCGTCGTCGTTAACTGATCGCAGATTGCGTGAGGGAACGTAAGCCTTCAGGAGAGTGTTGACGTAGGCTGGTGCTGTTCCAGACAAGGTCTTGTACGTGAGCATCAAGGCCTTGAGTTTGATTGGGGCAGCTACAGGAAGTCAGTGGAGGGAGATGAAGAGGCGTGTGAAATGGGTCCTTTTGGGCTGGTTGAAGATGAGGCGTGCTGCTGCATTCTGAATCATTTGAAGGCATTTGATTGAGCTGGCTGCAAGGCCTGAGAGTAGTGCATTTCAGTAGTCCAGTGTTGAGATGACGTGCCTGGACTAGTAGCTGTGTAGTCTGTTCGGTGAGAGAGGGTCTGATTCTCTTGATGATCTGGAGAATGAACCTACAGGACCTTGCAGTTGTTGAAATGTTATCTGTTCTGCATAATGCCAGGAAAGAACGCCACAGCATAGAGCTGAAATGTTGGCCGGTAACTTGCTGACTTCTTGTCGAGCACGATCCACTGCTACAGAGAATTCTGTAGAAGGATGAGGACTATGGATACACAGTCGTCCACTCCCCAGGAACTCATGTACTTATTTGTTTCCATTAATCTCTATAAAAGCACTTAACTAGCTTAACTAGCTTGCTGTACATTATTGCAGTACATTAGCTAAGTAAATATCCAGACAATCAAGCCTGGTACTGGGCAGCACATTTGAGCTCAGTTGCCTGATGGGCAAACTAATGGATTTATGACTTGTCCCAGTCCACATCTAAATAATCATTCTTCCTGTCTGCTATTACAGTGCATATTTTTGTGGCAAGGGAGTGTTTGAGTATTTTAACTGACCAATCATTTATAGTTAGCTAGTTAAAAAAAAAAAAAAAAGAGTAGTTTATCATTATCACTCCAGGTTTGAGAACAAATGCCATATTTTTGTTTCTGGTGGTGCCGTTTGATTTTGTTGTTCATTTAGGCTATGTAATATCATGGACTACAGTATGCTTCACTGATTTTTATGTATTGCTAATATTTAACTCTGACACTTTCCCTTAAACAGCTTGTACGGATTGCAAAGGTCTTAGGCACAGAAGACCTGTATGACTACATCGACAAATACAACATTGAACTGGACCCACGCTTTAATGACATTTTGGGAAGGTAAGTGTGAGCATGAAATGGGGGAAGAAAAAAACACATATGCCTATATATGCTCCAAGAAGTGAGAATAATGATGCTTTTATACTGTTTTTGAAGCCCGTTAATGAATCCTGTGTGTTCATGAGCAGACATTCGCGTAAGCGATGGGAGCGCTTTGTGCATAGTGAGAACCAGCACCTCGTGAGCACTGAGGCTCTGGACTTCCTGGACAAGCTGCTGCGTTACGACCACCAGGCTCGCCTGACTGCACGCGAGGCCATGGATCACCCCTACTTCTGTAAGCTCACAGCATGTCAGACGACTTCATTAATCACTCCTCTGACCGGGCAATAATAATTTGTAAACCACTCCAAGTCCTCTAACCTGTAAAGCTTTACTCAAATTGTACACTGTCTTTCGTTGATAATAGGTTAAAAATAAGTTTTTAAAAAGTCCCAGACGATCAGTGCTTTCACACCGAATGGAACAAGATTAATCGCCTTCAAATTCATACCTGCACGAGAGGTGGTGCTGACCGAGAGTGCATTTTATGCCTGCACATTAGGTGGTGCAGCCCATTATTCAGCTGATCGGCCTATCGTCTTTGACCACTGAGAAGAATGACGTAGATGTTGGTGCGTATCACCACAACTCAAACTGTCTAGAAGCACAGAAAAAGAAATAAAACTTCTTCTTTTTTTTGTCTGTTTTTGTAGTCGCTGTGGCTTTTTTTTCATTGGTGTTTTCTCAGACACCAATGATAACAAGAACTCAACATCCGTTCTCTTCTCTCTTCCAGAACACTTTTGTTCCGTGTTTACACTGGTTTTCAAAACGTTTTTCTGTGCTATAGCACCCCCTATCCTAAGCTCAAATCTAATTGGACGGACCGTTTCATTATGGAGCGATTGGGGGGGGTGACAGAAAAAAAACCTTGCTTTGTCATGCCGTGATTGATCACGCACAGTGTGAATTACTCAGTAGATCCTATTGTTTCGATTCAAGAGCGTCATCGCATCTTACATTTGCGTCACTTAATCGCACTCCATGTGAAAGGCTCTACAGTTGCTGGTTTGTGAGGTGGATTTGAGAACACAATTCAAAGTACTACAAATACAGAAAAGTCCTGAATAACCAGTGCTTAGCATATAAGTAAAGTATAGCTGGCCTACCTGCCTTATTTATGGCAGTGTTGGAGCAATTCAACCTTGTCTCTCACCTGAAAAGAAACTGAAGTCTGCAGCTATACAGTGCATCCGGAAAGTATTCACAGCGCTTCACTTTTTCCACACTTTATGTTACAGTCTTATTCCAATATGGATTAAATGTGTTATTTTCCTCAAAATTCAACAAACATTACCACATAATGACAACATGAAAGAAGTTTGTTTGAAATCTTTGCAAATTTATTAAAAATAAAAAACAAAAAAATGTACGTAAGTATTCACAGCCTTTGCCATTACACTCATTGAGCTCAGGTGCATCCTGTTTTCACTGATCATCCTTGAGATGTTTCTACAGCTCGATTGGAGTTCACCTGTGGTAAATTCAGTTGACTGGACATGATTTGGAAAGGCATACACCTGTCTATATAAGGTCCCACAGATCTGGGAAAGGGTACAGAAACATTTCTTCAGCATTGAAGGTCCCAATGAGTACAGTGGCCTCCATCATCCGTAAATGGAAGAAGTTTGGAACCACCAGGACTCTTCCTAGAGCTGGCCCAAACTGAGAGATCGGGGGAGAAGGGCCTTAGTCAGGGAGGTGACCAAAAACCTTATAGTCACTCTGACAGAGCTCCAGCGTGTCTCTATGGAGAGAGGAGAACCTTTCAGAAGAACAACCATCTTTGCAGCACTCCACCAATCAGGTGTACTGTATGGTTTAGTGGCCAGATGGAAGCCACTCCTCAGTAAAACTCGCATGACAGCCCACCTGGAGTTTGCCAAAAGGCACCTGAAGGACTCTCAGACCAAAGATTGAACTCTTTGGCCTGAATGGCAAGCGTCATGCCTGGAGGAAAACCGGCACCACTCATCACCTGATCAATACCATCGTTATAGTGAAGCATGGTGGAGGCAGCATCACGCTGTGGGGATGTTTTTCAGTGGCAGGAACTGGGAGACTAGTCAGGAAAGAGGAAAAGATGAAATCAGCAATGTACAGAGACATCCTTGATGAAAACCTGCTCCTGAGCGCTCTGGATCTCAGACTGAGGCGAAGGTTCATCTTCCAACAGGACAACAGCCCTAAGCACACAGCCAAGATAACAAAGGAGTGGCTACAGGAGAAAACTGTGAATGTCCTTGAGTGGCCCAGCCAGAGCCTAGCCATGAACCCGATCGAACATCTCTGGAGAGATCTGAAAATGGCTGTGCAGCGACGCTCCCCATGAGTGGTCCTGCAAAGAAGAATGGGAGAAACTGCCCAAAAATAGGTGTACCAAGCTTGTAGCACCATTCTCAAAAAGATGAGGCTGTAATTGGTGCCAAAGGAGCTTCAAAAAGTATTGCGCAAAGGCTGTGAATTTTTGTTTTTTATTTTTAATAAATTTGCAAAGATTTCAAACAAACGTCTTCCGTGTTGTCATTATGGGGTATTGTTTGTAGAATTTTGAGGAAAATAATAAATGTAATCCATATTGGAATAAGGCTGTAACATAACAAAATGTGGAAAACGCTAAGCGCTGTGAATAGTTACCGGATGCACTGTAAGGTCGTGAACACTACAGTGCTCCTGAATGAGTGGTCTGTTTAATTTCGCAAATGTGTGATAACCAATGAAACTGACACTAATTTGCAAATGTGACAAACACAAGACTAGATAGATGGGTAGATAGACAAACTTGATTGATTTTTATTGTACTTTTGTTGATGCCAAAGGCTTGTTTGTAGGCAGAAATCATTTTGACTGGGAAACTTTCAAATATGGCTGCTTGTTAGCAAAAATATTCGGTGGTTGCTGCTTTTCTTTCAATGACAATTAAAAATAAACCTTGCCGTTGAAGTTGCTAAACCTTGTAGATAAATATTCAAAACCAAAAATTTTTTTATTCTCTTATGACCCCTATTTTGGCTTCAGCTTGTAGTTGTCTTCATAAAAGGGGAAAAAATGTTCAGAGCCACAGGCCTTTGGCATGTAGTAGAATTACTGCAGTGCTGTCTGGACGATCTTTATCTTTCTGCTAACTCGTTATATATAACAGTGCAAATTTATAGTAAGAATATTGCAAAAAAAATTTAACGTTTATCAGGTATCTGTCAGCCTTTTACCAAGATGGGCTCGTAGGCTGATTCCTTCAGGTGGGGTGTGTGTGTGTGTGTGTGTGTGTGTGCACGCAAAGACTGTGCCAAGACCAGGCTCACTGAGCTTTTACTGCTGAATTGAACAGCTCTGGATGTGAGCTGTTTCTCCCACATCTTGCTCAAAATTGACATGCATGACTGAATCCTTCTCCCAGCTGATGGCTGATGCACAGTTATGTAACAGTACACTTTATCAAAAGTTCAACTTTTAAAAATGGATCATGGTGGGTGTGTACGTTTCATGCATTTTGACTGAAATCATTGTCGAGTTGTGTATTTTTGTCTGAACTGTCCTTGTGAAACCCGGACAGCACAGTGCTTGGTGTAATGAGTATTTCACATTCAAAAGCCAATTACGGCATATTTAAATTTTCCCTCTAAACTTGTGGGTTCTGTTAAATATTGTCCTTCTTTTGATGTGGTGGATACACAGTTTCCTGCAAATGTAAATCCCCAGCAGCTACCTATTTACAGACTTTAGAGTATTTCCAAAAACACAAAAAATTATTTATTCAAATTACAGGATCGAGCAGTTACTGAAGATGAATAAATGAAGGAGTTAGTTCCAGTTTACACAAGGGTTAAACAACATACTAAATTGTTTCAACAAAATCTTAAGAAAAAGGAAACCTGAACAATTTTTTTCCCCCAAACCTGAGCAGTTTTTAAATGCTAATGTTCTTTATTGAAGCAAAAAAGATATCTAATACCAACTGGACCTGTGTGAAAATGTATTTGCTCCCATAGTTACTAAATCCCAAAATCTATGAAACTGCGTTCATAATGGGGTTCAGCTGGACTAGATGCAACCAGGCCTGATTACTGCAAACCCTGTTCAATCAAATCCACAACAAAACAAAAAAACTGCATGAAGTTGGTTAAAAGGTCTTACCCGGTAACACGTTATGCCAAAGTTGAAAGAAATTCCAGAAATGAGATAGAAGGTGATTGAAATACATCAGTCTGGGAAGGGTTACAAAGCTATTTCAAAGGCTCTGGGACTCTAAAGGACTACAGTGAGAGCCATTATCTCCATATGGAAAAACTCAGCACAGTAGTGAACCTTCCCAGAAGTGTCCGACCTTCCAAAATTCCTCCAGGAGCACAGCAACGACTCATCCAGGAAGTCACGAGAAAAAAAAAGACAGCATCAAAGGAACTACAGGCCTCTCTCGCATAAATAAAGGTCACTGTTCATGACTCCACTATCAGAAAGACACTGGGGGAAAATGTCCTCTGTGGATGAATGGCGAGGGGAAAAACACTGCTAACCCAGAAGAACGTTAAGGCTCGTCTGGGTTTTGCCAAAACACACCATCACGATCCTCGACCCTTTTGGGAGAATGTTCTGTGGACTGATGAGTCGAAAGTGGAACTGTTTGGACGGCAGAGGTCCCGTTACATCTGACCAAACACAGAATTCCACACAAAGAACATCCTACCTCCAGTCAAGCATGGTGGTGGAAGTTGTGATGGTGTGGGGGTACTTTGCTGCTTCAGGGCCTGGGCAACTTGCAGTAATTAAGGGAAACATGAATTTTCCTCTCTACCAGAAAATCCTAAAGGAGAATGTCTGGTCTTCAGTCCGTAAGTTGAAACTCGAGCGCAACTGGATAGGAGTAAATCCTAGTCCTATAAGTAAGCAAAAGACTGATCTCCAGTTATCTGAAGTGTTTGGTTAGGTATTACTGCTAAAGGTGGCACAAAGAGAATTTGTTTAAGGGGCAATTAGTTTTTCACATTGGTGATAAGTGTTGGATAACTTTTGCTTCAGTAATAACTATATTACTTGTTTACTCAGGCTGCCTTAGTTTTATGTTGTAATTTGTTTGAAGGTCAGTTTGTGTGTATATCTCATACTAAATAGTTTTAGAAGAAATCAGGATGGGGGCAAATATCTATTCACAGCACTGTACTGATATAATATTACTCAGAATATCCTCACCAACTCTTCTCCCCTTCTTGGATTATAATCTTTTTCACTGTTATGTCAAATGTTGGTCTAACACTTGCATGCTTGTGTGTTTTTTCAGACCCCATTGTGAAGGACCAGGGTAGAGGAGCTACTGCTACTGGAATGGCTGCTAGCTCCACTCCAGTCAGCTCCTCTAGCATGATGGCAGGTAAAAACAAAACAAAACAGAAAAACATTCAGGGTTTTTGGAAGTACTGATTAAAATGTTTTGTGGAAAATAATCTTAATTGGCCATTTCAAAATGTATGCTTTGTACCTCTACACCAACAGAAATATTAAAACAGTGTTTTTATATAAAAGGCAAAAGCAGTGCATGTCTTTGCAAACTTGTTCAGTGTATCCTGAAGGTGGAAGATGGTTCCCTGACTAAGTTTGGCTTCAGCGAGTACTGCAATTAACTAGAAATGCCCCAAATCTAAAGTGAGAACATTAGTCAATGCATGTGACAGCTCTGTCATTTTCCTGCAGGCATCACCTCAATGGCAGCCAGCACACAGCCCATAGGCAGCATTGCAGCTGGCTCTCCTGTCATCTCTGCCCCCAACACGCTGGCTACACAAGTACCCACCGCCACGGGAGCCCAACCTTAAACCTCTCTCTCTCTCTCTCTCTCTCTCTCTCTCTCTCTCTCTTCCTCTCTCCTCTATTTGTTCTATTGGCAGTGTGGACAGTGACAGCCATCGACTTTTTGTTATTATGTTAAAAAGTAACACAGAACTAATACAAAGTTACCCTTTTCCTCTCCTCTTCAGTTCCATTCTGTAGGGATATGGACTCACATTATGTTTTAGCACCTGCTTGGGAAAGCTAAGATAGGCATGCAGGTGCGTTTTCTCTCTTCTCACCATGGCTGTCTCGAAACACAAATACACATGTAGAGCTGAAGAAGGAAAATAAAATTTATTTTATATGTCCCTCAAGTATTCTTGTTTTTGAATACCAGTTCTTTGACAATGTTCCCATTTGGTCGTGCTTTTGTGGGGTGGGGACAACACAGCATTTTATTTCTTCACCTTTGGGTGTTATTACACTGTGAAACTTGATTACAAACTCGAGCGGAATGCAGACTCGTGTTCGGCGTTCGCTGGGTTCATGGTTGCACCCGTTTTGCTGTACCGTGCTGGAGCTTCAGTTGTGCTGTTCATGTGGACTTTTACATTCTTGGACCGGGAGCCAAATTCAATCAAAACTGCTAAAACAGACATGACTGGCGGTGTGTTCACCAGTGTGTGTGTATACATATTTTACTGATCAGTATGTAAATGCTGTTGTTACATGTTACTTTATTAATTACATGGGGATTTGATAGCAGGTTGATTGGATTTGGCTGGGACTTAATAGGTACTCAGTAGTTACTTTTAGGACAAGTGGCCAATACTGAGTACCACAGATTCAATAGTATGCCAATGTGTTACTCACAGAACTGAATTGTCTTTTTTTATTTTTATTTTAAATGAAGCTTCTGACTCCTTTGTTTAATACCATGAAGAATTTTGTAAGTTTTTTTTTTCCTCCTTGATTACTTATCCAGTGAAATGTCTCTCAACTCCATGATTAAAACAATTAAAAGAGGCTAAATATCTCTTTAGCAATGCATGTTGTTTTTACTCTAATATGGCTGACTGAAGAGACTGAAAAGGACAAACCAGTAAGTTTTTCAATTGTTTCCAATTTTCCACAAAATGTTTGCTTAGACAGGCGGATCTCGTTTCCTCGTGAAGTGCTTGTTAAAGGTGTGAAGAAACCGAAAACATCCACTGTCTGTATTAAGTGTGGATTGTTCAAATCTATTAAAGTAGCATTGTGTATTGTAAATTAAATCTCAAAACTTTGTGCTATTTTAAGCTCCTTTATGTAAGGTACGTTGTTCAGAAAAGAAAGTGGTGCAGAGAGGTTACAAGGATTTTTACTAAGCCCTTATGATGAGCATGACTTTTTTATTTTTGTGTGTGTGTGTGTATATATATATAATATATATATATATATATATATAAATAAACCATGAACATGAATTTTTAAAATAATAATTACTCCTGGTTTTTAAAGCACATTGAAATGTTTGTCGCATAGGCTGGAGTAGTTGGAACACTTCTTAAGTCTATTTATACCAGATCTCAGTGATGCCAGTTCTAATACTGACCATGGTAAAGTTACAATGGAGAAGTACACAAGGTTTTTCTGTGATTTGTAGTAAGAAACACCAAAAAATAATGTGTGCTATATTTTGCCATGTGTGCTCATAATAATAATAATAATTAAAAAAAAAACAGCATAGCCTGCACAAAGTGACCTAGAGCACAGACTTGTACAACATATTGTGGGATGAACAAAATTTGTGATTATTATAATAATAATAATAATAATCTGATGGTCAGTATTAGTAGTCACATGATACATTTACTAACAGTGCCAGTATTAAAATTTGCTGTATACTCATGAGAACAAACCCAACTGTTGGTACCTTCTGCTAGCACTTAGTTGTGAGAAACTGATAGTTTGGCTGTAACAGCTGAGAGTTAAGTCATGCTTTCAACTACATCATGACCGTGTGTGATGCACAAGCCCAGGCACGTCGTTAGGCTGGGTAAGTGGAATGTGCAAGATAAAGAGTGATTCATAAATGCATTATTGAATCTGTTTAAAAGAAAACAAATGTATGTGATATTTGTCTTGATGTGGGATAATGAACTGTTTTGCCCTGCGTATGCCAGATTGTTAGGAGGAGAATGTTTTTGTAATATGGCAATGATCTATTAGGTAGCATTAATTTCAGCTTTAAATTATAAAATTTCACTGACCATATTGTGGGATGTGCACATTTTACAATGAAGCATGGTGATGGGCTTAAATAAATGTAATTCTCTGAACCAAGGGGGTTGAGAGGGTCACCTTATGCCTGTGTGCTCGCACACCAAGACCATTCAACAAAGTGACTGGATTTTTGCTTATAGCCAGGGTTCCCTGGATCCTTCAGTTCCTGCACTGTTAAGACAAGGGAGCACCTTGTCATGACATACAAACAGCTGGTCTATGGCTGCTACTGGATCTAGAAGTACCACTGGGCACTGCAGGTTTGATTAATAACAGGTTTGATTGATAATCAATCTGATTGGTTGCAAAAAGGCACATTTTTTTTGGAAAAAAATTCAGTTATATCTTGCCTAAGCTTGAAGGAAGGGTCTCAGGGGACTTCAGCACAAGGGAGAGATCCCATGCTGGGCTGTTCACAAATTCACACAGATGGGTTCCCTACTCTTTTCAGAAAGGTAGTAATACACTTATGACCCCCCCAGTGATATGTACCTTTTAGTGTAGAAAGGGCTTAAAAGGGCCTTTTTCCTGGACTGTAAGGTCAGAGTCCTCAGTCTATGCTTCATTCTGAGGGGCCAAAATCCTATTGATGTTGAATCTTTCTGCCCTTTTGTAATAGCAGACCCACTTAGGGGAGGAAACTACTTGGGCATTCTGACCACAAGCAAAAATATGCCTTGTAATATGGGAAGAAATACGGAATATGTTGGAGTCAATTGGAGGCCAATGCAGCCAGTCCAAGTGGGCTGTCTAGTGTCACCAATCACAATCTGTAATTAGTTGATGTGACATTGGTGAAAAGGTCCACATGTACCTTGCCATACTTGTTCAATTCCCTGTGTGTACTTTTGTACAGACTAATAGGTATGTCATGGGTTGTGCGTCTAACCATGAGTGGGACCATCTGCAAAAAGAGCCACATGACTTCATGCCACCGTGATTATTCACATCTCTAACAGACTAGCACATGATTACCTCTCAGAACTGGTCAAAATTTAGGGCCATATGGACTGCCCTCAATTCTAAGTAGTCGATGTGTTTTGTTCTCATACTGAGGAGCCACACTGTCCCCAGCCAATGAGTGAGGCGTCCATGGTCTCTCAGATAGGACACTGCTGCCAGCGTGGACCCCTTTTGTTAGGATGGCCTCATGCCGCTATTAAGCTAGAACCTGTGTCTTCTCTGTAGTCATGTCTTTGCTTGTCTAGGCTGATAACCCATTTCTGAAATTTCCTTAATTGCAACAGAACCAAGGAAACTACAGCTGTGGCTGCCATCAATCATTGTATCCACAGCAGGAACTGGACGGAAAACAGCGGCCAGGATGAATCTGATTGGTGAGTGCATTAATGTATTTGTTATTCAAATATAGCTGTATCTCTCTGCATACATCTCGAAAACATCCATAATGCTAGGGATAGGCCAATGGGTAGATCTTTTAATGGAAATGCCTGGTCTTTGAAAACAAACTTCAAAAGCATGTGTGTTCTGGACTGATGGGAATATGGAAATACGAATCCCAAAGATCCACCAATGTAAACCAGTCACGTAGGGAAGGGCTTTTCAAGGACTAATTCAGTCCTCTTAAATATTGAACCAGATGGAAGCTTGTGTTCTGCTTCAGAACAAGAAAGTACATTGAAGCATGGGGTTCACGACCCACGGGATGAATGGGGGTGCTCAGACATTTAAGGGAATGACTCTCCCTGTCTAGTGACATTGACAGTCTTTGTGGGTTTTAGAATGTGGGACCAGGCTGTGGTGACCTAAAGGTGCCACATGGCCATGCTTGTTCAAAATTCTGTAACCCATGATCTCCTTTCCTGTTAATCCATGTTAATCCAATGCAAGAAGAACAAGGAGAAAGATGGCAGTATGACAGTAGTATTTATTGAAAACACTTCATCATGCGTCACTTTGTGATTTTGTTGGAAGGTCTCAACATGTGCACAGGCACAAGAAAGTATACATCCATGATTGTCACTGCCTCTGGTGGTTAGGAGGGGTGAAACTAAACTCCAGGCTTTGCAAGGAATTTTAAAAGCAAGAGCATTTAAATCTGTTCTTGAGTCTTGTCTACAAAGAAAAAAAAAAAAAAAGAATATAACTGAGGGAAAAATGCCATTTCATAACCTTAGTCTTATAAGGCTCTATCTAGAATGAATAAATATTTATTATAGACACCATATTATAACCTTATACTACTACGATCATGATTTGTCTAGTTGCTAAAAGGTTTATCCGAGTTTACCTGACACATATTAGTTGTAATAACAGAATTAGCAAGCAGTTTAGCAAGCCGAGCTTGATTTAGATGTGTGTCATGCCTGTTGTTTCTGGTTTTGCAGATACCAGCTACATATTTACTTTATCTAATCAGTGGTTCCTGGTCATTAGATCTAACCTCATTATGTTACAGCAGATGGGAAATTTGGGATCACTGCAAACTGTAAGAAAAAATCTGTTTCACTCTTATTCCTGGGAATTGGTTTAATTAACCACATGCAAATTTTATACTGGGTGGAGAATACAAATATCCTGTTTATTATAAGAATTATTCCTTGTGAGTTTATTTGGCCACAGACATTCATTATAGCTGCAGTAAGTGTCACATAATAGTGTAAACTGTGAAGAGGAGATTATTGTAATGCCTCCTGATAGCTAAAACTATCAAAATCTTTTCCATTGTAAAGCTCTCTTCATTGTTCTTGGCTGCCACCTAATGGCTAAATGTACACATGCCACCATATTCATAAATGGGTGAAATATTAGGTCGGTTGAATAGAATATTTCTACAGGGTGTCCCAAAAGTCTCCATAAATTGGGGACTATGTTTAGCAGCACCACATCAGTTGTGCCTTCATCAGTGGATGTTTGTGGACGTCCACTTCTTGGTTGGTCTGCGACACTTCCAATCTTTTTCAATGTGTTATTAAGTTTGGCAACTGTTTGATGTGCTCACCATGTTTCCATGTCAAGTTCGTCACAAACTTGTCAGCTTCCAAGCCATGAGAATGATTTCAATACATTCTTCTTTTGTCAAAGGCATCCATAAATGTTGTCTGGGGTAAAAAAAAAAAATATTTATATATATATATATATATATATATATATATATATATATATATATATATATATATATATATAAATAAAGTTTGCTAAAACGTGTTAATTTCCTCTATGTATGGAGTCTTTTGGATTACTTGTCAATGGGATAATTGAAGCCAATGCTTGTTTGCTGGATATGTAACAACAGTTATGTATTTCAAGTAAAATGGCTCAAATAAAGAGAGCTACTGACTGTTTCTGTTTATTCACATACCAGTAGCAGTGACGCGGGCTGAGAAACCTTGACACCAGAGCTGTTCAATACGTATAGCAACTTTTAGTTGTTAGCCAAGATCAGACATATAACAGTAGTTTCACATGGAGGTTCCCTGATTGTAGTGTATTCTAGGGTATTTGTTGTAGTAATTAGGAACCAAATTGATAAGATCCATCAATCAAATTAACTTAGAAATCAGGTTTATACCTCTACAGTAGTAATCATTTGCGGAGACGAGACTTACAGCTGCATTCTGGATCAGTTGCAATGGTGTGAGGGTACACAGTGGAAGATACACCAAGGGTAAGTGAATGGTGCAGTAAAAGCTAGTGATTGCCATAGAGGATAATTGACTTTAGTCTGCAGTTGTATATGGGATGTATCAGGCTTTCTATGTCATCTGAACATGCAACAAAAATGTACACACTTGGGTATTAGTTCTCCCTTGGGGAGCATCGTTCGGCTGAGTGATGTATCCATGAGGTGCTTTGCATCAAAAAAAGACTCAAGAAGGCGGTTTGATTCTACATTAGTGGGACTGTAAGAGCTTAGGATTCAAGGGTATGGCGGCTCGTACAATAAGAGTTTGACTTTCCTGTTCCTGGAATTTGATTAACTGCAAATGTATGCCTTTTACTTAAACACTTTCTTGTGTTTGTGTTTTTTTTAAACCCAGGTTGGAAACACTATTGCTCTTCACCATCTGGACAGACTATTTGGTTAGTGTTACCTGACTAGGCAACGATTTGTATGAAGATGACTTTATGCTAAAATAAAAAGTTATTTATTTCTTATTATATAATGTTTTTAAGAATGTCAGGCTACTACTGTATGTAGGTAGGTAGGTAGGTAGGTAGTTGATTATAGGGTGTAGTTCACACAAGGCACCAGAGCAGAATTTTTTCATAGGGGGGCAGCCTTTTTTCTTCTCTGTAAGTAAATTTAAAAGAAGTTAAGTTAAAATTCAGCATGTCAATAGTGCAAAGTATAAATGAAATTCCACATAAAAAAGGTTCAGATATAAAGCCCCAGAAACAAAAGCAAGAGGTCAGTGTTTTCCCATGATTATATCAGTCTCTAACCCTGCTCTGAAGATAACAGTGTAAGATATCTTGAAATATAACAGCTGAATATGCCCTGCTCGGAAGTTACAAAAGGGGTTGAATGTATTTACATAGGAAAAGGCTTGGGTATCCAAATTGCTGTTATCATTGTAACATAGACCATTTGATTCGGCTTGTTACTTTTGATAAAGAAACACCATCATTGGAACTTAACACACTAAGTATCTTGTTGTGTAACAAAATTATTTCTGTAATTTTCATTTAGTTTCAAGGGTGAGCAATTTTTATTTTATTATTTTAGATAATAAATGAAAATACTAATAAATGCATGAATTTGCACACCTCCTTGTTACCTATTTGTGTGCTCTCTTTGTTTCGAAGTCCTGCAACAAAAAGGCATAACATTTTCCACGCAGACAGGAAGTGCTACAGGGCGAGTGTTCCCATGCATCAGTCCCCACATCTAATACAATACCATTTAAACTAGACTGAATGCAGACTTTTGTCCCTGGGGATCTCCTGTTCTGGTGGTTGAATCTGGCTAGAGATCAAATGATCCCAACCTTTCCTTTGGCATTTTATTACACCAGGGGGTGAAAAAACAGTTGAATTAAAATTAGATTGATTAATTCCATCTGTATGGGTTGGTTTCCTGCGTGTCAAACATTTTTTATGGAGAATCCCACCCAGCACTATAATTAGGTGCAAAGCATGGTATAGATAATGCTAGTAATGATATTTTATATTGAAATCTATTTTAAGTGTATTTGTGTTAAACAAGTAATAAATACTACTGGATAGTTGCCCACACTATCAGAATAATACTATGGAATAGTATTAGGATTCTGTAGTTATAGAATAGTTGCCTGTACTACGGAGTAATAACTACTGAATAGTTGCCCATAATAATAATAGCTTTTATTCAAATAGTATACTATTCATTACAAGATTTCTCAATTAACACACACTAGTGTAATTCCAATTTACTAGTGTAAGATTTGTAGACTTTTTCCAATGTGTTGCTACAAGTGGGGCCCCTTCCCTTGTGTGGTAACACTAAGTCCTTGATCAAACCTTTTTCTTGTCCTAAACAAAAATAGTAAATTACCAGTGAATGAATGCCTCACTTCAGAGCAGGCCACCTGAGGCCACATTGTCTATTCACTGCTGTTTAGAGCTCAGTGATCTTCTCGGGTATAAAAGCATCCGGGAAGGACGAGTTCTGATGATTACCTCTTTGTGGACCCTCATATTCAAGATGAGACCGTAAGTAATAAGACCACATGTTCTCTCTTCTGCTTTATATATTTCATATAATGTGTGTGTGTGTTGTGTGTGTGTGTGTGTGTGTATAAAATGTATTTATATCACAGTTATATCTGTTTATAGCATTAATCTTAACTAAGAGGAATCATGCTGTATTAAGCTTATTCAAGTTTTCTAACTTTCTCATTTTCTCTCTATGGTTTAGATCTGGCTCTTGTGTCAGGCCTGTTCTGTCGATGCTGGTGTTTATAACAGTTGTGTATTCAGCAGCTATGAAAGGTAATCATTATTGTCCTCCTCAGTCTGAAATACTTCACTTTTGTTTGAATCAATACACTTCCTGCAATATAGCATGAATTTATCAGTGTATATGCTGACATTTCCTAGATCCTGTTTTGATCCTTTTTTTTTTTTTTTTTTGGCCACTGTCGTTGTTGGTAAATAATGTACTCATGACACAATTTTTTATTTGTGTTCAGGCCAGAACGAAGACCTTCTAAACTTTTTACATGGTAGGTACCTCTCTCTCTCTTTTTAATAACTTACAAAAAAAATTTTGGTACATGTTTCAATACATTAAAAAAAAATTCAAATAATAGTGTGTTGATTATATATATATATATATATATATAAATAAATAAATTTATGTATATGTGACCTAGTACCCTCATCTCTTTCCAGAAGCCTTTGATAGGAATAGCCCGGAGCCAGCGGTTGTGACTGGTATGTAAATCTAATGCAAAATTCTCCAGCTCAAATCTGAGTGTATAGTGTGTGTGTGTGTGTGTGTGTGTGTGTGTGTGTGTGTGTATATATATATATATATATATATATATATATATATATATATATATATATATATATATATATATATATATATTACATGTTATACATCAATGGCTTCACATACAATTCTCCTGTTAAACTGTTATGACCAGGGGTGAGAATCATAAATAATATGACACATTACTCTTGGGCTGGACCAAAGAATTCAGTTAGTGGAACAGTATAACATCAACTATTCCTATTTATTTTGAATTTTTTCATATTTGTTAGTTCAACAACTTTGAACTGGATTATATGTCATGAATCTAGACAAAATAACCAATAATGTTTAAGTGAGGGAAGTGAATACAGTTTGCAAAAATAGTTACAAATAGAAAAATTTAAAAGTTGTGATTGTACCTCCACTGCTGTGAAACCCTTTAAGGCAGCGGTCCCCAACTTTTTTTGCGCCACGGACTGGTTTAATATCAGACGATATTTTCACGGACCGGCCTTAAAGGTGTGGCGGATAAATACAACAAAATAAAATGATACGACCGACATAAAAACTGGGGTATTTTTAAAAATGTAATATATATAATAAACGTGAATCCAGTGTGAAATCGTAACTTTATTAGCAGCGTCCTCGTAACATCCTCTCTCCCCCCTAACGCTCTCTGGTCTCTATGGTAAGGTTTCAACGTATCACGTGACCGAGACAAGCGTCTTGACATGCGTCAAGAGTGAGTCGTAGAAGGATGTAAAGGAGAGAATCCGGTCATTGTTCAGATCCAGATAGTAAACAAAACTGAAATAATGTAAGTTATTTATTCTTTCTGTGCGGCCCGGTACCAAATGACCCACGAACACGGACCGGGGGTTGGGGACCGCTGCTTTAAGGGATAGTTCAACCAATAATGACAATTCTGTCATCAATTACTCACCCTCATGTTACTCCAAACCCATTTTCCAAACTTTTGTTCATCTTTGGAACACAAAGGAAGACAATGAAGAAAACCTGGGAGGTGTCTATCCCTCTGTTTACAGTCCATGTAATCAAAGCTTTCAAACTCTAAAAAGTTCATAAAGGCATCGTATCATGTGACCATCATATCATAAAGTCATCCATGTGACTCCAGTGGACTCGAGTGCTGACAAAACCACACAACACACGCGTGTCGTGGTTCTCTCCTGAACGTGCGTTGGAGATCTACAGTATGTGGAAGTGAAGATATTTTGTGAATAAAGAGTTAATTTTAGGTTTTTTTGCACACACACAGCATTTGTATCACCTCATACAATTGGGAGTAAACCACTGGAGTCACATGGATTACATTTTTATGATGCCTTTATGAACTTTTTGGAGTTTGAGTGTTTTGGTAACATGGACTGTAAATGGAGGAACAGAAATCTCTCAGGTTTCATTTAAAATGTATTAGTTTTCTGTTCTGAAGATGTACGAAAGTCTTATGGGTTAGTGAAGGTCAGTACTTGATGACAGAATTTTCATTATTTGGTGAACTATCCCTTTAAGTTCGTTTTGGAAAACAACATATTTTTTCAGTTAATTGAGGTTATGGCCCTGAGTTTAT
Organism: Ameiurus melas; assembly: GCA_012411365.1. Lineage (NCBI taxonomy): Eukaryota > Metazoa > Chordata > Actinopteri > Siluriformes > Ictaluridae > Ameiurus > Ameiurus melas. The sequence continues at coordinate 29,710,953 of CM022757.1, read as the reverse complement.
TGCTCTGTTTTGCCCCCTAAAGGAATAACAGAGTTCAGACTTCTAACAGACTTCTCATTCAGTTACAGTCCACAAAATGATTTTATGTCAGAATACGGCATCTAAATTCATTTGGTCAGTCAGATTACAACCTTTATTGGGCCGATCCAGACACACAAGCTGTATGTTTGACACCTCTGGTTTAGACAATCATTCATTCTGATGCTCCTTGACATATGGTGTATGTCTGATCCATCAAAGTGAGTGTCAAGGCAGTGGAGTGGGTTGAAGCCATACAGAGGAATAAAATATACAGGCCAAACTCAGAGATGTTTAAATGAACAATGTGCAATGTGTTCTACCTTTTTAAATGCTCTCATTTTTTACAGTGTGTTCAACGTCCACTCCAATGGATAACCCTTCTGGTGAGTTTGTATCATTGTGTCCAGACTAAATATTGTTTTTTTAGTTGAATTCCTAGTAATCATTGAGTTTTCTCATTAGAATTATTCAGTGTGACTCCAGAGACAGTGGAATATCCAGTTCAGTTAAGGAAGATAGAAGATAATTCATAGTAATTAAGGTATTATGTAAACATGGAATTAAATACATCATCCTCTGTCTTCTCAGACACTGCTGATGATGAATCTAAAGAGAACAGCAAATCTGATGATCGAACAGGTACATTAAATTGATAGTGTTAGTAGCTGTTTACAGTGTAGTTGAATTTAATATCAAATACCTGTATTAATAATAAATAGATGCGTGAGCTTTTGTTACATTCATGAAATAGATGCATGTACTTTTGATATTTGTTAAATTATGAATTCCGATATCTTGATCTGACCTGTTTAGTTGATTATATTATCCTCTAAGACCATAATATACAATACTATGACCTAAAATCACACACTTTTATATTAAAAGACCATTATTAAAGAATGTAGCTATGTTACGTAATATTACAAGCGCATTTTGTTTCAGAGGATTATGACCAACGAAGTTCAAAGAAAAGAAACAAACTACCTGGTATGCCATATTTGTTTCTGCGTAGCTCATATTTGAAGAGTGATTAATATAAAACTGTCTCGGTTATTTGCTTTGTCACAGAAACCTCAGAATTAGACCACGATTCTGCTGGTAAGGCACGTTGTCAGTAATATCGTACACTGACTCCACACACATATTAATGATATGAAATGAACATAAATGACACATTTCGTCATTTAAAATACATTTGTGGCTCCCTCTTGCTGCAGACAGTAAAAGTGCAGAAAGGACATACATGGACAAATATGTTAAGACAGAGAAGCAACCCAGCAACTCACAAGGTATATTTTAAATGCCAGTTTTCAGGACTCTCGTTCAGCCTTAATATAACATCAGTGGCTCTAGTATTATGTCTCCATTAATTTCAGAGTAATACAAAGCCTACGGATTGTGTGAAGAGTGCCAATACATTGATTTGATCATCACTTTATTTATTTCCTAATATCACAGCATCATTACATGTATATACAAATACATTTTTTGTATTGTAAGTTCCATTAACAGAGAACAGGAGCAGCCAGGAGATGTATGGACCTTGGGATTCTGTGAGAGACCAAGAGTGGAAAAGGAGGATGGACCCTGAGAGAGGACAAATCACTCTCTCAATCACTCAAATCACTGAGACGGAGGCCATTAAAATGAACAGTTACGTACCTGACCAACCCCAGGCTAAAGGAAGAAACCGAGAAGACACGAGCAAGATGAAAGAAAACAGTGACTCAACCCCACTGAATGATAGCCAGAATATTATTGATCAGAGTCAGGAGTGTGTGGATGTGTCCAGCTGGATGATGGGATATCCAGATGAGCAGAGCACTAGTGTAGGTGGTGCAGGTGTAGATCTACAGAGTGAAGAGGGAATCACAAATTATGAGCGCCAGGCAAAGAAATTGTGTGCTGCTAGAAAGAGACTGAGTACACCAAAAACTCAGAGTGAGCAGCTGTACACAGATAGTGCAGAAAGGGTGAATAGTGAGCTTTTAGGCAGAGACAACAGCAATGAGAGAATTCCTGCTCAAACCCTGTGAGGCTTTACATTGTATAACTGTTTGTGTTATTATTTTCCAAATTATGAATTGTAACTGTTAAAAATTGTCCAAACTTTTGTTCCTATCATTGTGTTGTCTTATTCTTTCATCTATCCCTGACAACTCTCTCTGCAGACATAACGAGGAGTGTGTCTGAATATTTATCCAGACCCCCCGCTAACATGTTAGTCAGACAAACCTCATGGTGGCTGCAACTTTTTGATCATCAGATGTTGTCTTTGGGTCATCCAACAGCAAACCGGCATCACGCAGGCCTTCCAGGTACAACTGGCTTGCCCATGTCTCCTTGGGGCCATAAATTACGTAGCTCGTCTCATCTGCTGCAGGCTTCATCTGCTCTAATAGACCTCAGAGTCTCTTTCACCATCTCGTAATCATGACAGAGATGTCAACGTGTTAGAGAAGATTTACAGCAGATTCTCACTCGTAGAGATTGTGAAATGTACTTGCAGCTGTGCTGCATGGTTATCATTCCTAACACAGTGATACTCAGGAGTAAAAGAGGAAACTTTCATGTTAGGAGGCTGGACTACATGACAATCAAAATAACCCAGTGGTGGAAAAAACCCTAGAAAAACATGTGACGCATTATGAAAAGTACACCAATAAGTAAATAAGCACACTTGTTTCCCTGAAGGCCTGTTCTTTTATGATAATGGGCCAATTCAGAAGTTGTTTTTGGTATTATTTGTTGCTGTAGTCTTGATGCCTTTTGTTAGTGCCACAAGCACCCAAATATCTGATTAAAAATAAATAGGCATATTAACATTTTAAAATCAGAGCAATCTTTAATCAGGAGTGAAATAAAAGGGTGATCTTTGCACAAAACGGGTTGGATGTCACTGTGGCTGAATTATGGTCAACAGGCAGAATTTTTATGCCTAGAATATATACTGCTCAAAAAAATAAAGGGAACACTTAAACAGCACAATGTAACTCCAAGTGTTCCCTTTATTATTATTTTTATTAAAAGCTTTTTGATGATAGACCAAACCTTTTTCAAACAACGCGCAAACGAATTAGACAGTGAGCATGATGAAATGGGCATGAGGCTATATCTCCGTAACAGTTTAGCATATTCTGACCAAACTTGGTATATCTTAGAAGCATAATGACTTGAGGGCACCTGCACAGTTACTTAGTGTTCACGAGAGAGAGAGAGAGAGTGATGTTTTTTTTATTATATATATATATATATATATATATATATATATATATATATATATATAAGAAAAAAAAATATATTTTTGCTTTTTGGACTGTTTGTCTGATTTTCACCTAAATTTGTTTTTGATTATCTTCAGTCCATGCCAGCAAAAAGTTGTGGATTTCATGTTCAAAAAAACTTTTTGATATCTCAAACCATTTCCATATAATGCGTCGTCAAAGCACCGCATAGTGTTTTATGTAATGTCTTGGCAACACTACGGCCTATTGCACTGAAACTTGACATGTAAAATCATAGCCATGCTCTGAGGCTTGCTATGATCCTTATTTTGCCTCTGTCGGTCTTGGCCCCGTAATCGCTGCTCGCAAGTTAGTTTTACACATGTTTCTGTTCTAAGGGTTTTGTACAAAAAGTACTATTGGGTAGTTTAGCGGTCAAACGTTTGGTTTTTATTATTCCTTATATGCCAGGTTGAGCATCAGAATAATACTGAAATGCTTATTTCATTCAATCAAGTACAAATATGTCCTGGTCAGAGTCGTGGAAGTATTTTAAGTATGCATACTTAAAAAAATAAAATTGCATACTAGAATTTTAAATATGCATAATTAAAAATAAGTTTGCATGAAAGTATGCTAAATGAATACTTACTAAATCCAGTATGTTTTTATTTTAAAAGATTTGATCAACATCAGTAAGTCTCTGGGTTAAATGAACATTTAGGACATGGGGAAGCTCTACTTATTTCATTACTGCCAACAATGTGTGGAACAGTACTGTTCACTGCATGTTTTATTAAATGCACATCTTAACACTGACGTCATGGAAATGTGATTAAAACAATATTTTATTAGTGGGCCAAGCACAGAAGGTGCATAGACACCCTATTGTTATTCTACCTTTTCTTCCTCTTCCTCTTCTAGCTAGGCTGTCTGTGGCAGCTCATCGAATTGTCTGGTAAGATGATGTGAAATTTGGCACACTGATTGAGGAGGGTTTAAGGAACATTCTGACCAAATTTGGGCCTAGTGCTGCCAATGTTCTAGCACCACCATTGGGTTAAATTTAGGCTTAACGTGGTAGTTCATTTATGGTCATTACATAATAAGTATGTCCTAAATTTAAAAGCCACACATCCCTGCATTCCCAGGGTCATAACGTGTATCAATTTCCACCTAATATGATTTTCTGCAATCTTCCTCCAACTGTTTTTTCACTACTCCTACAAATTTTGGCCAATCATCACCACATTAGGCATACATCATCTTCAGAATAAACCTCAGAAAAGAATTTTGAATACTCCAAACGGTTTGCCTGTAATGGGCCAATGAATCAGATGGTGAAGCCAGCAAACATGTAGTGAGGCTGTATCTCAACAACAACTTTGTGCATGGATACAGATGTTGATAGGCGTCCTCAGGACCATGTCCACACGCTATGCAACAAATTACATGACAGCCCCTCCTACTGGTCAAACATAACAATAACATGCTAAAAATGCTTACATCTAACTGCCATTTGCTACTCATCCAATTTTTGTCCAATCTTCACCAAATTTGGCTCACATCATTATGAGACCTGTCTATCAATGTTCCTTTGATAAATATTGTTCATTCAAAACCATTCCCCTGTAATGCACTGGCGAATGCAAAAAAAAAAAATGACGTGAGGGTGTATTTCAGTAATGCATCTACATGCTATCGCGAATCTTGATAATTATCTCAGAACCATGCCATAAATGTACCCAATATGTTTTTTGACTGTGCCACCTTGTGGCCAAGAACTGTCATAACTTTCAGGTTTTTCCTTATATCATTTATAATTTCCCTGAGGTATGCTGAAGTGAATGCACACCAAGCATGCTTCCTGTCAACCATCTTGGATTTTGTCAAAAACTGTTTTTTTGATACTTCTCCTACAAATTCTTTCCAATCTAGACCAAATTCAGACCAACCTGGACAACAGTTACGTTTATATTTATTCACTTAGCAGACACTTATCCAAAGCGAATTACAAATGAGAAAAATACAAGCAAAGCGATATATCAAGCAGAGAACAATACAAGTAGTGCTACCGTCCAAGATTGAGTTGATTGATTGAGTTGCAGAAGAAGCAAAGTGCACAGACTAGAGGACTTACAGACTGTAAGTGCAAATCTTTTTATTATTTATTTACTTACTTACTTACTTACTGAACAGTTATCAAAAGTATGTTGATATTCCAAATGGTTTGCCTGGAACATTCCAACAAATCTGTGAGGCTGTATCTCAGCAACGACCTTACACACTGACACAAATCTGGGTAGGCATCCTCAGGATCATGCCCTGAGGGTATGCAACAAATTTTCGTGACAGCGCCACTTAGTGGTCAAAAGTTACAACAACATGCCGAAAATGCTTACATCTAAGTGCCAGTTTTGCTACTCCTTTCTCCAAATTTTGTCCAATCTTCACCAAATTGGACTCGCATCTTCTTGAGGCCTGTCTAAACAAAAATCAAAGTAACTCTGATATTCAAAACCATTCTCCCATAACGGACTGGCAAATGGTTGAAACTACAAATCATTCTTGAATCCCTTTGCTTATATTTATGGCTCTGCGTTCCTGTGATTTCTTATGCAATTATTGTAGTGCATCTGTGAATGCTCACTGAGTCTGGATGCATGCTTGGCCCCTGAAAATGCTGCTTGCAGCTTTAATATTCAGATTAATGCTACACTCTGGAAAAAGTTACATTTCATTAATTTGTGGGAACCATTAAAGAGTCTATGTAGAATCCTACATCAATATTTCCCTATTAGAGAGGGTCCCTATGAGAACTCCTTTCACTAAGAACTCTTAACTACATACAACAAATCTCTCCCTCTCCTTTTGTTGTTGTTGTTGTTGTTGAAGAAACCATTTAGTGAAGACAGAAGACACAAATGTAGGAGATGGGTAGGAGGTGCTGGAAACAAGAATTAATAACTTTGTTTAATCATTTGAAACCTCTTATTAACTTGCGTGCTTGTTTTTGGAAATTTTCCACACCAAACCGTATCTTCTCACACTGGTATAAGTGCTAGGAAATAGGAGAAATGTGTGGATAATGATTGCAGTGATTCTATAAACTTTCTCTCTTCTTGAATTTAGTGAACTATTAATTGTGATATTGCCAAAATGTAAATAAATGTAAATAAAAACAGAATGCAATGATTTGCAAACCTCAAAACCCCATATGTTATTCACAATAGAACATAGAAATTTTAAGAAAACATTTTGGTAATTTTGAATTTGATGACCACAACACATCTCAGAAAAGTTGAGACAGGGGCAAAAAAAAATCTGGAAAAGTAAGTGTTACTAAAAAGAAACAGCTGGAGGTTAATAGACAACAGGTCAGTATCATGATTGGGTATAAAAAGAGTATCTTAGAGAGGCAGAGTCTTTCAGAAGTAAAGGTGGGCAAAGGTTCACCAATCTGCGAAAAACTGAGTGGTGGGAATTCTTATATCATGCACTCTCATATTATGAACTGCTATTAAGACAACTTGGATACGGGGAATACTGGGTTATAGCTTCTGTTTGTTTAGTCTCTGTGCTTTCAAATACCTATGATGAATGTATTCATTTAATTACCTCTTTGAATAAGCTGATCAACTGCCATCCTTTATTATAGCTGACACACTATTTTCTGTGCCTTAAAGGGACTTATTTTCGTATTGTGTTCCTCAACAATTTCAGTATAATGTTCCTCAACATAAAATTGCGAAGACTACGAATATCTCATTGTCTACAGTACTCAAAAAGTTTCAGAGAATCTGGAGAAATCTGTGCGCAAGGGACAAGGGTGAAAATCAATATTGCATGCCCGTGATCTTCAAGCCCTCAGGCGGCACTGCATTAAAAACAGGCATAATTCTGTAATGGAAATCACTGCATGGGCTCAGAAACACCTCCAGAACTCATTGTCTCAACACAGTTCGCCGTGCCATCCACACACTGGTTAAAGCTCTATCATACAAAGAAGCAGCCATATGTGCACATGATCCAGAAACACTGCCATCTTCTCTGGGACAGTCATTTAAAATGGACTGAAACAAAGTGGAAAACTGTTCTGTGGTCAGACGGCTTGAAATTTTAAATATGCTTTAGAAACAATGGACGCCTCTAAACTAAAAGGGACTAAAGCGGAGAGGGACCATCCTGCTTTTTATCAGCACTCAGTTCAATAGCCTGCATCTCTGATGGTATGGAGGTGCATTAGTGCCTATGGAGTGGGCAGCTTGCACATCTGGAAAGGCATCATTGCTGAAAGTTATATACAGGTTTAAGCGCAATATATGCTTCCATCTAGATTCCATCCCATCTTTACTTCTGAAAGACTCTGCCTCTCTAAGATACTCTTTTTATACCCAATCATGATATTGACCTGTTGCCAATTAACCTAATTAGTTACAAAATGTTCCTCCAGCTGTTTCTTTTTAGTAACACTTAATTTTCCAGTCTTTTGTTGCCCCTGTCCCAACTTTTTTGAGATGTGTTGCGACCATCAAATACAAAATTAAAATTTTTTCTTAAAATGGGACATTTTCTCATGGGTTCAAGAGATTTGAAAATCAGTGCAGTCTGTTTTTATTTATTTACATTTTACATAGCATCCCAAGATTTTTGGTATTGGGGTTGCAATATCCAATTTAAAAAGCAGATATTTATAACATTTCAAGTGCTACAGCCCTAAATCATCCTTGAGAAATATTCTTATGTGAATGGATATAATATTGAAGCTTCAGAGTTAGCTGCTTAACAATGGGTATTAAAATATTGCTTTTATGCTTCACTGCAACATGACCAGCATCAGGCACACTTCATTTTTCCTCAATGCTTGGGGAAAACTGGTGCAATTTCATAGTCTACCAGATCTCAAGAAACTCCCACTTCTTAGGCAACACACATTTTCTCTGCCGTCGTTCTCTCATAAGTATTTTCATACTTGAAACAGAGACACAACCTCAATCTAAAAGGAGTAATCTAAACAGAGACGTATCAAATATCAAGAAGTAGTAAGTTTAATTTATATAAAATATTTTGTGCTACACTCCTTAATGCCCTATATGGTTTAACTTCATTCAGTTGACCTAACCTTAGATCACTGAATTGACAAGCGATGTGATCATTGTTAAATAAAATCAACATCAAAAAGCAAGTCCATAGAGAGTTTTTCAAGTGAACTGAACTGTGATTCCAATGAAGACCTGTCAAAGATTTCATCATGATTGCACCGTCCTATATTTCAGTCCTGATTCTACATGTTGTTGAAATATAACTACTAAAGTGACCATGCTGATTTTCAGTATTTAGCTTTTTGTCTTGCCTTGGCTTCATTCTGTCAACTTGGCTGAGTTCAGAATGTGGAAGCCCCATTAATACAGTGCTCCAAACCAACCTGCATTTCTGTCTGTCTCTCATATTAAAGCGCTTTTTTTCCAGCTCTGTGTACTGGGAACGTACACGTGTGACCACTCTGTGTCCATGTCGAGTCATTGTGGAAAAGAGTTTCACTCCCTGATAGTTTTTCCATGTGTGGGGTTAAATCAAATGGAGAGAAGGAGGAGCAATCTAGCTTTGGCTTCTGTTGAAGACCAACTTAAACCCCCTCGCCTTATAAGAACTTCATTCAGGGGAAAAAGTTGTTTGTGCATGTGTGTGCTCTCATTGATGGAGCACTGCGTCAATGTGCCATCACATACGTCAATTTTGCTCCTAAAAACAGGAGCTGGTGAGTGCGTGGAAGTGTGTGTGATTAATTTCTAAATGTAATGAGTCACAGACCAATTTTGTAAGTTTGACTAGTGACCAACTTCATCTTGGCACTAAGAAGGGGCCTGTGTTTAAATGAGGCCCAGTAATGGAGTGATGTGAGATTAGTCACTGTGCAGCCCTTTTGACAGCGAGCAGACAGCCCTAATGTGTTGAGACCTAAAGCCAGAATCTCTCTGTTCTACTTCTTCTAAATCTTTTCCTTGCAGCAGATATTTTCAAACACAGCCTGATGATTTTGTTGCTCATGCCAACACGATTCTTTGTGCCAGTGTGTTCTATGCCATTTCGATGCAATGGCAGCTATGTTTTGTCACTCATGGCTATGGATGAAAAAATTCCTAATAACTTTAAGTCACTGCTTAGAACTGAAAAAAATGCTAATCAAGTGCATAGTTTTTTTAAAAAGATAAACATTTATTTCGAAATTGATGCCTGCAACATGTTCCAAAAAAGTTGGGACAGAGCAATTTAAGACTAATCGGTAGGATTTTGGGCATTTCACCTTCTACAGTGCACAATATAATTAAAAGATTCAAGGAATCTGGTCAAATTTTGGTGCGTAAAGGGCAAGGCAAAAACCACTTCTGAAAGCGCATGATCTCCGTTCCCTTTAGACGTCACTGTCTTAAAAACCGTCATGAGTCTGTAATAGACATCCTGACATGGGCTCGGGAATACTTTGGTAAACCTTTGTGAGTCAACACCATTTGCTGCTGCATCCACAGATGCACGTTAAGGATTTACTATGCAAAGCAGAAGCCATACATCAACACTGTCCAGAAGCGCCACCCACTTATCTGAGCTCGGTCTCATCTGAGATGCACAGTAGCACAGTGGAATCATGTTTTGTGGTCTGATGAGTCAACATTTCAAATAGTTTTTGGACAAAACAGCCATCGTGTTCTCCTGGCCAAAGAGGAAAAGTAACAATCCAGGCTGCATCAGAGTCAGGTCCAAAAGCCAGCGTCTGTCATGGTATGGGGGTGTGTCAGTGCCCAAGGCATGGGTAACTTGCACATTTGTGAGGGCATCATTAATACAGAAAGATATGTACGCATTTTGGAGTAACATATGCTGCCATCCAGAGCAGGACAATGCCAAACCACATTCTGAGGGATTACAAGCACATGGTTGCGTAAACAGAGAGCACGGGTGCTAGCATGGCCTGCCTGCAGTCTCCGATTGCGAATGTGTGGCGCATTATGAAGTGCAAAATAAGGCAACAAAGGTCCTGTACAGTTGCACAGCTGAAAAAATGCATAATGGATGAATTGGGAAAATTCCACTTGCTGAACTTAACCAACTGGTGCTTCTGTGCCCAAAAGGTGATGTTAGACAGTGGTGAACAGTCGACTGTCCCAACTTTTTTTGGAATGTGTTGCAGTCATTAGATTTGAAATGAGTGTATATTTTCAAAAATAAATTAAATTCACAAAGTAAAACATCAAATAATGTGTTAATAATGTGTTTTCAATATAGTACAGGGTGAACTGAATTTTCAAATGACTTTTGTTTTTTTGCATTTTCCATACTGTCCCAACGTTTTCAGAATTGGGATTGTAGAATGAAACAAGTTAGCTCCTGTTATATCTTACATTATAACAGTTATATACAGTCATTCCTTCACCAACCCCCCTTTTTTCTCTGTCTTTAAATTAATAAGGCAAAAAATGTAGCTTCATGTCATGTTCCTGAGAAAACGCAAAACCTTTCCTTAGAAAATAAAAAAGAGGAACGCCTTTACTTTTGAATATTACACAGCACTGACACTGGAGACTCCTTCCAAATCATGCATCACATGCATTTTTTAAATAAATGTAATAAATTTTGTCTACCATACAAGTCACTGTGAAATAACAGTTACGATAGAATTTATTTTAATTAGAATGTGCACATTTATATAAACCTCTGAATTCCAATCAAAATTAATTCAGAATAGAGAGTTCATCAGAATAGTACATGTTATAATATGAAATAGCACAGACAGGCAGTGTCCCACTCATACAGATATAGAAGTTTTTATTACAAAAAAAAAATTCTTAAAGAGAATTGATCAAAAATCAATGTAAAAATATGCACAGTACACTGTGGTTATTTCTCAGGTGTATATGTTTTGGCTGGATGATGTTAGCAGCTAAGCACTGCAGTGTGTTTTTGATCAGCACTCAGCCATGTCCTCAGCCTCTTTAAAAGCTCCTTCTGTTCTGAAAATAAAGGAGGGTAGTAAAATGAATAAACCATCACTCATGTGCCCTATCACAAAAGAAAACAAACACATCCTGCCAGGGAGATGTTGGTTGACACCCCGTGTGTTAAGTCTGTGCCGCTTGTAGGAAATTTGATTAAATGCGTCAAAGAGACGGCGACCACATTTGTCTGGGAGTGGTGCTTTTTCATTTGTCTTTAATACCCAAGTTTAATTTCATGATTGACTAAAGCTCCAGGTGCTTAGTTAATGTCCACCAGATGCGTGCTGCCACAATCCCAATTTTCCAGTACAAGCTGTGGCTAATAAAAGCCTGGATTTTTGCAGATACCCCTTGTATTCGGCCTCTCCAAGAGGCAGAGTGAGGAGAATGAGTGAGACCGCAATGTTATACTATGTTTTTATTAAAGCATGTGATTGACAGCTAAGGAAGATTTTTCCAGTATTAAAACCCAGGCCCAATTGGATGGAATAGAGTGCATTGGGATCTGGCTCTCAGCTGCTGGTCCTGGCTCTTCAGCGCTCTCTCTCTCTCTCTCTCTCTCTCTCTGCCTGCAGTGAGATACTGGGAGTTGATAGACTACCCCAAAGCACTCAGAATTATTTTACAATCGAAAAGTGTTAACTCTGCATCTGAATTCAACATTTGTATAAGTTGGACAGAGAAAGATTGAAGGTTCTGAAGGCTCAGTGAAGCTGGAACTGCAGAAACACTCCCTATATCAAATCTGTTTCTAATTAGGCAGCTGTGAAGGTTGTTTGACCAATTAATTTATTCAATAATACCTGTATACTACCTATTTTCACAACATATGCATTGATAACTATTAGAATTCTGAGAACTCTGAGTTTATATGGACTCACCAGTCTGGAAACAGTTTTTGTAAATACATCTGCAATGCTATATAAAAGAATCCAGAATTGTGACATTATTAAAACCATGGTTCATTTAAAAGCAAAAAACAACCAAAAAAAAAACACCAGAGAGATCTGTGCACAGTGAGACTTAAAACTTTAAAAGCAGTGATAGGGAAGGTTAGCACCAGCCAGGGATGGACTCAATAAGAATATATTGGAAGAACAGTTTGCTGACATAGCTTGATGTCTAGAAGAGCCTTAAAAAGAGGGCGTACTCCCTAGGCACATTTAACTTCTTCTGATTCTTACTTTAAAAAGATGATATCCATCCCAAGATATGTGTCATCTCTGTTGTTCAATTTCTTTCCACATAAAATGTACATAACTGCAATATTAAACCCAAGCGGAGGTTTAGGTTTACACACAAAACTAACATAACACATTCAACTGTTGTGCTACTAATCAGGTAAGTTATTATGCAAATTATTGCATAATACATAGATGCATTATTTTGCATATACTCATCTGTTTGCATAAACTCAGTGTGGAGAATGGACAGATTAGACGTTAAGAAGGGTTTTAGCTGAACTGCAGATGTACCAGCAGGAAACAATTAGTCCAATAGTCCAAAAGCCCAGTAAAGATGGAGAAGAGTTGTTTTCTGACTGCTGGGATGATGACAGGGTTAGCTGGCAGAAACTCAAGGTCCAGATGAGGATCATGCAACCACAGAGAGTTGAGTCTGTGTGTGTGTGTGTGTGTGTGTGTGTGTGTGTGTGAGAGAGAGTGAGAGTGAGAGAGAGAGGGAGCTGTGGAGAAGGTGAATTTGAAATCTGTATTTCCATTGTTATTGCTCTACACTCGCTGCACACTTTATTAGGAACACCTGTACACTTACACATTCATTATCTAATCAGCCAATGGTGTGGCAACAGTGCAGTGCATAAGATCATGCAGATATAGGCCTGCAGCTTTAGGTAATGTTCACATCAACCATCAGAATGGGGATAAAAAATAGTGATCTCAGTAATTTTGACACTGGCATAATTGTTGGGGCATGACGGGCTGGTTTGTTTATTTCTATAACTGCTCATCTCCTAGGAGTTTCTTGCACAACAGGCTCCAGAGTTTAGTAAGAGTAGTGCCATAAAGAAAAAACATCCAGTGAGCAGCAGTTCTGCAGGCAGAAACGCCTTGTTGATGAGAGAGGTCAATGGAGAATGGCTAGACTGGTTTGAGCTGACAGAAAGGCTTCAGTAACTCAGATAACCACGCTGTACAGTTGTGGTGAGCAGAAAAGCATCTTAGTATGTACAACATGTTGAACCTCGAGGCTACAACAGTAGAAGACCACGTCGGGTTCCACTTCTGTGAGCCAAGAACAGAAATCTGAGACTGCAGTGAGCACAGGCTCACCAAAACTGGACAGATGAAGACTGAAAAAATGTAGCCTAGTCTGATGAATCTTGATTTCTGCTGAAGCACACAGATGGTAGGGTCATGTGCGAAGCCTCGGGTGAACAGTCCATCTTGTGGAATACAAGCCATGAAGAATTGAGGCTGTTTTGAGAGCAAAGTGAGGCCGTAACCAGTATTAGTATAGTGTTCCTAATAAAGTTCAGTGAGTGTATTTGCAAGATTCCTTTAAGAGAACTTTAAGAGAACTAGCTATACATTATGATTTACATCATGTTGCAGACAGAAATTCAGACTTGCGGCAGTGTTGCAGGTATAAATAGTTTTACTCTCACGGCTGCACTGAGGGGAAAAAAAGCTCAATGATTTTACTTAATTTAAAAGTGTACATCAGTTCCACATGATTGAACCGAGTTACATTTACACAGTTTGTTTTTGTACAACCAACTTGATTGGATCATCGTATTTTCAAAGCCCTGAATAAAATCGAACTCCGCACTCTTACCAGAACTGAAGATTGAACGCGTTATATTGTTAAATGTGAGAGAGAGCTCTGCTGCAGTGTTGCAGAACACTATCCTGCCCTTTGTCATCTTTGTGTGATTTCACTCCTCCGGACTATCAGGCCCTGTGTCAAAAGCAAGGCAAGAAAAATCTGCTGAAGCTGTCTATGGTAGCGTTTTACTGTTTGGTTGAGTACTGAAGCAATCTGTTGGCTTGCATTTGATTATCTGCATGTTATTAGGTCAGACTGTCTTGAGTGAATTATCTCATCTTATAAGGTATGTGCTGACTAAAGCAGCCATCAGTATGAGAATCTGTCTGATTTAGTACTTTGTATGACGTAGAATATATCCATAATATATCTCCTGTTTTCATGCAGGAAGCAAACGACCCACACATTCATCTATAAATGAATGTTTTCAACAACTAAAAATTGTGGCAGAACCAAAATAGTACATTTATGTTCAATGCATGCTTTTTTGTATATTATCCAACCATAACTAAGTAAAGGGTGTCTAAAGTGTCTGTAGTATATGAATGGGTGTGTGTGTGTGTATGTGATTGTGCCCTGCGATGGACTGGCACCCTGTCCAGGGTGTACCCCGCCTTGTGCCCGATGCTCCCTGGGATAGGCTCCAGGTTCCCCACGACCCTGAAGAAAGAGTAAGTGGTAGAAGATGGATGGATGGAACTAAGTAAAGGTTTTTTGTTTGTTTGTTTTTTTTGCCTTCAAGTTTTGTTAATAGCTATGGTTTCATGAGCACTTCACAGAGAACATTTTATGCCACAAAATATTTAAAAACATATATCTGCTGATTAATCAACAGTCAGTTTATTCAGCAGTTACAGTGTGAAAATCTCATGTTTTACCCCAGCAGTCAGTTGCTTTCTGTCTGTAGCAGCGAGGCATTAGGTTGGCTCTGCAGCTCTGACAGTAGGCTTGTGTTGCAGTTGGATAATGGATTCAGACAGAGGAGGGGGAGCAAGTGGAGTAAATTATCCGAGTGCACTACGTAGGTCACAAAGTTCAGAGTTCACAGTGTGTTTACTGGGTAAGTCAGGGCTAACCTGAAGCTGGCTGATGAATCACGTGGAGCTCTGTGGTGACCCGTTGAAGAAAATGGTAGTACGATATTTGTTAAAGATAGGCACTAGGCAAACCCGAATGAGATGCCTGTCCATCACAGGGAACCATGCATCCACACCTTTAGGGTCACCAATCTACCTACTGGCATGTTTTTGGGATGAAGTCATAGAAAACATACATGGACACAGGGAGAACATGCAAAGCAGACAGTAACCTGAGCTCAGGATTGATCTGAAGACCTTGAAGCTGTGAGATGGCAATGGCACCATGCCACCCATATTAAGGAACAGCGGTTCTGTTATTAAATTACAATCAACCCAACACTTAACACAGGAAGTAAACTTTCTTAGAAGTTTGTCTGAAAAGAATTTAAAAATGCTTTGCGTTAACAAATGACATGACCCTACATTACATTTTCATTTTTATCTTGTTGACCAAAGACACAAATATCTTCTTCTGCACGTACAATGCATGGATCATCCCTTTGGTTCAATGTGTACTTTACGAATTTATGGACTATATGATTATTGTATCATGTTGAAATTTAAACATAGTGTTGCCATAAGTATTAAAGGCAATAAAATGACAGTCACTCAATCACAGAATCAGGCTCAGCAGGAGTGATAGGAAAGAGCAGCATGAGGAATGAAAATGGGTGGACTGATGGAAGCAAATGGTCATGTTTTAATGGGGAAATAGTATATGCACATATTGCATCTGTGTGTGTGTGTGTGTGTGTGTGTGTGTGTTTGTGTAACAGAATCTAGAGGTAAAGTAGAGGACAGTTTGTGACTGATAATCTGCCAGAACTCAACCTGCAGATCTCATCTCCCTGAACACAAAACGCCAATGGTCTCTGTCTCTCTCTCTCTCTGTGTCTCTCGGTGTGTGTGTGTGTGTGTGTGTGTGTGTGTGTCTCTCTCTCTCACACACACACACACAACACACACATTAATGTCTCTCTTATTCAGTGACTATATATTTCTTTTTTCAGTCATTAACGAATTGATTTAATAGCAGTTGAAGCACTAATGTTGCGTTTCTAGAAAGCTGATATCAAAATCTGATCACAAAAATAAGATTAATAATTGGCACAGACCTACTGCATAAATAAGGTTATTTACTTCACATTACAACCGACATCTGCACATTTCACATTGCAAACAAAGCAGACACAGGTAAGGGCTGATGTTTACAAATCCGAAAGAACTTTATTCCACTCTTGCTGTTAAAGCTGGAGCAGGTCAAAGGTGAACTGGTTCATGTCCAATATAGCATAGCATTTAGCAAATCAGTGCTGGTTTCTTCTTTTGATGTCATGAAAATTATTTGTAGTTTTTGTCTTCTCAAATGTATATAAAGTCTTAATGTGCCCTGTTCAGCACAAACATTGTGTGCCAATGATTGCAAGTAAAGTCCTCAAAGCTCTGACACATGAAGCCACTGTAGCAAAGTGATTGGTTTAGTCCACAGTGATGCAGTCCGTTAAGAAACGTATAATTACAGGATAAATAAACGTTCATGTATGATACTGCAGTAGCATACTTACAACACATTAGGAAAAACATACAGTTAGAGTTCAGGTGAATGGACAGTATGTTCTTCTTCTTCATTAACTTCTTATAGCGGTTTTCCTTTCTCTGGCTTTGTTCTGAAACACCAAAGCAATAACAATAAGTCAGTTTCATAGTAAAATTCCCCAGTTTCAAGATTTTAGTCAGGCACTTGAATTTACTGTAATAGATCTTAATATAAAGATATTAAATACAGACGCTAAAATGCCTTTAAACTCTGAATGGCATAACTAACCATAAATAAGTCACCAGCATTTCTTCAGTGGCGTGAGAAGTAATTAGGGGTTTATCTGAAAGCGAGTGGTTTTAAGGAACCTGATCTCCTTGAGGTACAGGGTGTCTGGCCATAACGTCAGCTGAGGGGGTAGCATGCTTCACTTTTTCCGATCTCATTTGTGTGCTGTAAGAGCCAGCTGGCACGAATCAATCTTGTTCACACTGCTGGGTAACCTGGGGTTAGTGCCATCGGCACACTCAAACCATGCGTTCGTAACTGAATTCTTATGTGTATTTCATGATGTACAACATAATGATCTAGAACTGTGGATTACTATAGTCACACTAACTGATCCTGAAGGTTGAAAATGAGTAACAGTGATGTAGTGAGTAATATTACATCATTACAGCCATGTGGTTGAGCAGAAACTGATTGGTGTGTGTGTGTGTGTGTGTGTGTGTGTGTACTTGCATCAGTAAGTGCCTGGAAACATAAAATTAATTATAGTTGAATTATAATTATAAGATTACATTTTAAATGACTTGTTCTTGTCTATTAACTCAATTAAGCATAATTCCATTTTATATTTAATTTTACATAGTTTATGCAGTAATCTAATAAAATGTCAGAATTTAATTCATGGTGTATTTACTGAGCCATTTTGTTTGCATGTCTTTCTCTTAGAGTTGTAAAACAGGTACTAGACTTTGGTCATATGATTACATTTTTCAGGTAAGTGATTATTGAAGAGGTTCCACTGTGATGCCGGCATTCATTAGTATCTGAGGGACATCCACTGATTGTAGACCAGTGATCTAACTGGAATTTTAGGAATTTTGCAAGCCAGATGTTTCCAGAGCAGCACAGGGTCATGTGGGATGCACAGTAATTTGTCTATAACTGTCTGTGTGTACTACCATATTCTTGACGTTTATTGGCTGTTTGTCATGTTCATTCTGTTACACAGGAAATGCAATTTAATAAACGTCTTTGGTGACAAAATCAGTCTCTACTGCTTCACACAAGTAAACGAAACTCTGATGATATTCCCAACCTCACTTCTGTCAAGATTCAGAACCTAAATTAGTCATGTTTATAGATTGAAAATGATGTAACGGTAAGGTGTTATCCGTAAACAGATACTGTAAAATATTAGATGCACAGATAACCGACATTGAACTGGGAGAATGGGTTGAATCCACACAGTTACATTGAAATTCATAGGCAGTGACATTCATTTAAGCCAGGTTGGCTGCTAGTGTATTTTAGCATATAGTTAGACAAATTAAGTCTTTAATCAAAACCTTTGATCAATTTCTGTTTCAGTGATAGGATATATGGCATACTTGGTAAATAAATAATGTTGTGTGTCAAGACATTTTAAATTTATATATCATTATAACCTAAATACACTAAAGCTACAAAAATAGCAAATTCAAGCCAATTAGGGAACAAAGAGACTCTGCTATATAAAAAGTTATAAAAATTATTTAAGTATGAGAACTTCCAGAATAAACATTGCTTTAAAAAGGCAAGGTGGTCTACCTTCAGTAGTTTCATATAATATCAGCAAATATTTCAGGTATACTGTGTGTTACTTACCAGTCTTCTCTGGTTACTAAGACAGAAGGTGCAGATCTGTCTGGGCTGGGAGTTCTCCGAGTCTGGGCTCGCATCTATGCTCTTGTGGAGATGGTTGTTTAGAGCCCTCGTGCTTTTGTGGCAGGGCTGCCCATCTCCACATGCTTCTCCCACTAAAAGTACATTTTGCAGGTGAGAGATGTAGCTGGAGGCCAGCCGTAATGTCTCGATCTTGGACAGTTTCCTGTCGGCCGGTTCAGTGGGTATGAGTGTCCTCAGAGCTGTGAAAGCCATGTTCACGCTGTTTGTGCGATCTCGTTCTCGAGCGTTTGCTGCATTACGCTGCCGTGTCTCTGAAATTGGCAAGCAAAGATCTGTGGCTCCAACTGGTGGCCTGCAGCCGTACTTCCTTTTGCGAGAGTCTGCTTTAATAGCATTGTACCCAGGAGGGGAAAGATGAAAGGATTTGTCATCGGATCCTGAGCTTTCGCTGCCGTTCTCATCATCCTCTGAGAGAGTGCTAATCTCAGAGTAAAGGAAACGAGCAGGAGACGGGTGAACCATGGCAAAGGACATCGTCACGTTCTCCACCTCACACTCACAGCCTTCCACCTAGGGGGACTGCGGTCTTCCTCTTTTAACCAGTCCTCACACGGTCACAGGGATAAAACCTTAACACAATTTGTTGCCCCTCAATCCTATTTATTAACCCACCAACACAAGACAAACTGAAGTCCTTCACTTAGTGAACAGCAGCACTCTGTTTGCTGAAATCCAACGGTGTCTTAAACCAATCCTGTGATGATAAACTCAGTAGCTTCATGATGATTCAGTCATCATAATTTCATATTCCTTCTGCAGATTGTTTTTTAAAGAACCAGTGTGTCAAGCACCAGCCTGAGTGGGTGAATAAGTGGAAAAGTATATAGTGTGTTGCACTAGCGTTCATCCTTCAACAGTTCCACATGTTATTATGGCTGAGTGTTTCCTTATGCCTTGGCTTTATAGGGTGTGCGTGTGCATGTGCATGTGTGTGTGAGAGAGAGAAAGAGAGAGAGAGTATAGTAGTGGTGGGGGAGTGGCTGGGGACTGCTCCCCCTCTTTCACTGTAAACGCAATATCCAGGGTGAAAATGTGATGCAGCTCACACACACTTATTGATTGAAAAATGTCTCCTTCATTGACATGGTCAGAAATTGAAACCTGATGGTCTTCTACAAAGTGTGTATCACTGTTTAAGAACTAAATGCTAAAAATCCTTCTCTTTAACACACAAATAGTGAATATTTATACTGCGAACAATACTTGTGTCTTTCTCACCTCGGGACATGCAGTTATAATAAACAGAAATCATTACAGTTCCGGTTAACTGCCAAACTCCCATGAGCTGTCAATGATTCCAAACAAAGATTCCTTTTAGTCTCACCATAGTCACTGAATAATTCATAATAATTACAGAGTAATATGATTTTGGTTGAGTGGCACATCGAGGGTTTAAAGGTTAAAACAAACAAATGGTTGCTGAGTGTGAATGCTACAGGCAATCCTATATCATTCATATGATTTTTTCATAATATTGGCTCTTAAATGTGCAGACTGGTGACATTGTGCACTAGCACTGATTAAAAAGGAAGTGCTTCAGGACAGTGTGGTATGGTAGTACAGTGGCCAGCTTTGCTGCCTCACAACTCCAGGGTCTCTGGTTCAGTCCTGAGCTCAAGTTACTGTTTGTGTATAGTTTATGTGCATGTGGGTTTCCTATGGGTCCTCTGGTTTCCTCCTACCTCCCGAAAACATGCTAGTAGGTGGATTAGGTAAGATACTTTGTGTGAATGTGTGGACTGGACTGGCATCACATCCAGAGTGTATTTTTGCCTCACACCAAGTGTTCCCAAGAACCACCCTAAACAGGATAGGTGGTTACTGAATGTGAGTGAGTGAGTGCTTCAGGCCACAGGAAGGTCTTGAAAGGTGACAGAAAGCAAAGTCCAATGAGCTTAAACTAGCATGAGCTTTTAATCCAGTTTCAGAAAAGGGCATCATCATGAGCTCAATAAAGGCAGTGATAATTCACTGTTGGTCGGTGTATGGAAAGACAGTGAATGACTAAGACAATGTCTTGGAAGTCTCTAAAATCACAAATAATGATGGAGGGTGAGTGTTAAATTTGTTTCAATTTCTCCATTTCACTACAGTGTTCTGTCCAGTTCTTTATTCTCAAACCTTTTAGGAATTAGGAATTACTTTACTGCTTAACTGACATCACCTGCCCTCAGGATTTTGTCACTCTAAACCCGATTTTCTTCATTATCCATTTCTCAGTGTCACAAGTGATATTTAATATCTCTGAATGAGTTCAGTAGCAGAGCCGTGCTGTCAGCATCTGATTGCTATTACTCTCTCTGCCTCTCCAACTTCCTCCCTTCCTTCCACTGTTAAAATCTAAAAACTATCCATCGAGAACCCCCCTCCCTCTCGCTTTTGGCACAGGTTAGGGAGCTGTCAAAACTCGGAACTAATCCTTTGCACAGCACCGCAGACAGACCGACTGGCTCATTACGGAGTCGGCCGAACGGACGGGTGGACGGCCAGAATGCTGAGGGACAGGATTGTCTAGCTCGTGCTGGGGACATGCCAAGCTCACAAGCACCCGACCCTAATGGGACACAGTCTCTGCATCTGGCCCATTTAAAACCAGAGGAGTGGGACTAAAAGAAAGAGTATTTCACATGTCACAAAACTGGCATAAATAGTTGTGAAATGCTATCTCTCATTAGATACATGAATAGACCCAAGCAGTTTGAATAGAGCAATGGAGCGGAAACAAACACTTATAGGGCCAGCTTTTTTAGTAGGAATAATTTGGCAACCCAAACCTCACTGCTTTGATGCCTTCTGTAGCCTTACTTTTTTGACTACCCGTCCCTCTATTTCAGGAGCACAAATGAAGTCAGTCTTCGCTGAAATTCCATGCTGTAATTGTCCCGTTACTCAGAAGCCAAAGAATTCAGACAGTAAGCAGGTCAGTGGGCCTGAGAGATGGAAAAAGTGAACCGCTCAGAACCTTGTGGAATCCAATGCCCATCAAAGTCACTCTGACAGTACTCATAGCTTTATATTACCCTTTAGTTTAAACAAATGCTGTGCTTTTGATACTGACTATATCATTAAAAAAAACATGGACCACATTTCTCAATTCTTTAGTTCTTCAGGTTCTCAGCTTTATGGAACTCTCAGAACTCAACAGTCCAGTTTACAAATATGCTACCTATTGACAGCAAATGAGTTAAGAGAAATTGGTAAGCCCTTAAACTCTCAGGGCTCTTGATTTAGAATGCTCCAGATTTACATTCCTCATTCTTGTATCTAGTTAACTTTCACAGCACACTCTTAAAAAAAGGTCAAATCTAGATCCCTTAAGGTTTCTTCAGTTCTCCCTCTGTTGACCCCCAGAACCATACAAAATTTTCCTGTCAGAAAATGTGCTAAACTCTAGCCCTTTCAGGAGGATAACAATATTTCTATACAAAGAGCCCCTTAGAAAAACAATGAAGAACTTAACCTTTGAAAAATAATATAGTTTAAGATAAATAAATGAATATTTTTAGACATAGCAGTTGTCAAACTAAAATCTAAAATGGGATAGGGATGGTTAAGGCTAAACACTGTGCTCAGGGTTTCGCCTAGAATGATTCTATGTTGAAAAGCCTAAATCGGAATACTATAAACAATTGAACCTTTATTTTCTTACACACAAGTTAAGGGTCCTCATACCATACAAAAGAAGTCATCACTACTGACCCATGAACCGTGTTGCTTTGTTGAAACTCCATAACCCATGCTAGGTGTGGTCTGAGTCAGGACCTCATCTTTGAAGTGTTACTTATAAAAGAGGCAGCTGGTGAGGGCAAAACCAACGGGGCCTTTCAGCCTGGCCTTATAAAGTCCATTTCAAGCCTTCTTAAGTAGAGCCGTGGGACCAGCCTGCTGCTCCACTAACAATGTCTCTCTGCTAATTTAACAGATCTTTTAAATTCAAAGCATTCTCCTCTCTATCCACTCTCCCATATAGATTCCTGCTCCAGGTGCCATACTGCATAATCACACCAGATCAATTCAAAGCTCTCCTACACTAGAGGAGGTAGAACCTCTAAAATCAACAAGAGGTTGATTTAATATTATTACCTAAACATAAATCTACTCCAAGCACCAAGAAAGTCTATTATACAGTAAATGACATGTATTTTTTTCTCTCTTGATTGCAAAAACTAACTAAAAACAGCACTTCTCAGTAAAGCATCTGGTTTATATTTGTATATGACATTGATTTTTTTTTGTCATTCACACATACAGTATAGAACAATGTGCTTATTTCCTCATAGCATGTTTTAGTTAGCAACACATCTTTAGGTTTCAGTGTGGTCATGGTGGGGATTTTGTATTAAGAAACAGGGGCACTAAATTCAATAAACCTCCAGATGAAATGACATATTTAGAGTCAGATTTCCTTGTCAGTGGTATTGCTAGTCGACAGGAAATTTCAAATTTGTAGTGATTGTTTTTATTAATGGATATTAACAGGCTTGGCCGGTTTCCATTTTAGGCTGAAAGGGAGAGGGCAGGGGGTCACATACGTTTTCCTTATAACATTCAGCCTCATGGTTTGGAATATATTAGCTGAGTGTAGTAAAATTCCTGCTTTGTGATGAGTGATGCATTGTGATTAATTCAGTGCTCTGGGAGGCACATGGCTATGCGTGAGTTTAATAAAAACTGCTTGGCTGGATGTACCTATCCCTTAGCAGGTATTTTATAAGAAGAATAAAGTACAATATCAATCCTCCAGAGAAACCTTACACAAAGCTCACAATGTACTTTATCTTAAGCAAAGAACACTGATAAAAGCTGTAGGTCAGTGTATTATCACAAGTCAAACAAAAAAACAGCATTAGCTTTCAAAGCATAGAAGAATGTGAATAGATATAAATGAAGACTTGTGTCCCTCCCTCTTATTAATGCTGATTCATCTACTGAAGCTCTGCTGTTTGCTGCTTGTGGTCATTTGTAATGTAAGCAGTAGCTAACTGGTGGTTTATATCATCCCCAAAGCAAGACCTATGAGCTCATGTTTTTGGCTGTGAGGCTGTTAGTAGAGATTAGGACCCAAAAATCAGTCATCCATATTGCGTGTGGGGGCTGTGCATGTGCATGTAGTTTTTTTTAACAAATATTTGCTGGGAGTTTTCACCATTCAGTCATACAATGAGCGGTTGTGACTGTCCCACTCAAGCTTTGGCTTCATAGTTGATTTTCTTTATGGTTTTTGGCAAGTAGGTTATGGTTTGGTTGCCAGGCTTAGAAATAATATGAAAATCCTTAATGCAAGCTATAAAAAGTTCAAATGGTTTACAAAAAAAAGTTTGAGGTGAATTAGAATTTTGGAATTACAATGAACCGTCAACAGTACATTCTCAAATTGTCATTGTTCTATAAGGCGCAATTTATTTAAGGAGCTCTGATGCAATAAAATGCACAAGCTTGTGTGTGCGCGTGTGTGTGGCTGATTGTGGTGGTGTGTGTGCACATATATATGTGTGTGTGGGTGTGGGGAGGGTTTTTCAATGAGGTAGCAGATTGGGTGCATATGATTGTCATTAAACGCAGAGCAAAAGGTTTGACTGAGCACTGAAGAAATCCAACAGGCAGAGCCTATATAAATCGTTAGATGAATCCGTTATTGCTATTGGTTGAGAATAGTATAGAGAATAGAGTCCCCAGAAGTCCTCAACTTATTTGCAAATAACACGATTTCCACTTCTCATGCTTGTCATTTGGTTATCTTTACTGGCTGAACAGATTCCAGATTGACAAGTATTGCCTCACTGGGTTGTCCTAAAGTTTTAACACAGAAAGACCTTGTGCATTGTGGGTACACTAAATCCCAAAATGTTACTGCAGCCTTAAAAGCCTAATAATCAGTTTTAAGACACCTGTTATCCGACCTTGACTATGTGTGTCACAGTTGTCCTGTCTTATCTGAATTGCAGCAGTGAAGTTGTACTTAATCTATAGTGTAGTTTTTTCTTGATAGAAAATGACATAAAGTGACATCATGTTGTTTTGACCTTCACTCTCATTCTGTCTTCCAAGTGGATTGAGAATGAGCCTGGCTGAACTGTCCTCACGTTAACTTGCAGACACCACAAATCATACAATTTTGCTTGTAATGGCTGTAAAAGTGAAAATAAACACACAGAACGAACAGTTTA
Organism: Ameiurus melas; assembly: GCA_012411365.1. Classification (NCBI taxonomy): domain Eukaryota; kingdom Metazoa; phylum Chordata; class Actinopteri; order Siluriformes; family Ictaluridae; genus Ameiurus; species Ameiurus melas. The sequence continues at coordinate 29,686,194 of CM022757.1, read as the reverse complement.
CAGCTCAAATCCTTTGCACGCTTGATGAAATGCAATAAATTACTCCCCCAAAAACCTGGATTTTTTTTCTTCACTGGAACTTGAGAAATATTTTTATTCTTTCCAGAGGTGAGACTCGAGATTTATATTGTACTGCTATGTGGCTGTCAAGTTCTAAGTGGAGTGGGATACAGCTTTAAGGCTAACATACAGTGACCATATGAACTCTATGAATCTATATAATAAAAAAAAACAACATCTCACATAGCCTATAGATATGACATTCATAATGTCTAAATGGCATGATACTATGATTTTCCTCCCATCTGTATTTGTATTGATATGTTCACATGAATCCAAGTTTTTAAATGTTACCCAAAGGAAGGATCACTTGGCAAAATAAGGAATGTTCCATATTTTATTTTTTGCTTTCTTTGTTGGGTAACTTGTACTACAATGCAACATTCCAGTTGTAGCAGATTATAGACATGGTTGGACTCAATGTCCAGCTTACTTTTGGAGTTCTTTCCAAAATGAACCATATTTTTCTACCATTTTTGGATATATCAAATTTTCTATGACTGTAGGGCGTGTTCAGGTTCAAGGTTGTTCAAGGTTGACACAGGTCCACAACTTTAGCTACTGAATTCGGTTCTTATTATACCATATATGGTATATTATACCATATTATTCCACTACCACTGTACGACTACCAATGTATATTACACCACTTTAGAGAGAGAAAAATTAATTCCCGATCAACTGAAAAGAGCAACAGAACGACTGAGTGATTGGTGTTCATTTCCTACAATCAGTTTCACTAAGGAGTCATGAACTAAGTGGTCTCCAAGCCTCAGTGCATCTGGTATGTGAGTGTAGAGATGCCTAGTTTTGTACACCGTGAAGCAGGAGGAGATGGGGGCCACGCCAGCACATGAAATGTGCTACTGCCTCTTTTGTCTACAGTGCTCATAAAGTGCAACCACACATGCATGGACAATGAGGCTCCTTGTGAAAAGTAAGATGTTCATACAGAGTCTTGCCAATGGAAACATAAGTAGACAGAAAACCATGAGTGAGTCTGGAAGCCATTCTTCTGTTCATGGCAAATCCATCATTTACTGAGTTCTACATGGGTTGTGTCAACAATGTATTATGGCATATGATAATGCTTTGGGGTTTTGAAAATTTATTTAACCTTTTCCCCTGCCTCAAAACTCGATATGGTCTTTTTCTACCCACTTGATATGGTGCTTGTCTGGCAAACCTCACGTGCATGTTTTTAGCATCATCAATAATGGTCTTATTTACTTACCGGTTACAAAACCTACATTGCCTTGCATAACTATTTACCCCTTGAATGTTCCCACATTTTGTAGTGTAACAACCTGGAACTCAATTGGATTTAATTGGGATACATATATACATATATATACATATATACATATGTGTGTGTGTGTGTGTGTGTGTGTGTGTGTGTGTGTGAATATATGCAAAATAGATGATAATATTGATGTGATTGTTGTGATTGTATAAATATTTACACTTGGGATGCAATGACATCCCTAAATTAGTTCTGGTGCAACCAGTTGCCATCAGAAAGCACCTGATTAGTTGAATTGCATACAGGGGGACTCCATTCAAGTGTCATGTGATCACAACATAAATACACGTTCCTGAAAGAGCCCAAGGTTTTTTAAATAACATTGCTAAACAAACAGCATCATGAAGACACAGGAGTTATCAAACAAACAAGTTCTGGAAGAAAATAACAATCAGGGTTTGGTAATAAAAAAAAAACAACTTTGAACTTCCTGTGAGCATGATTAAATCCATTATTTAAAAAAAAAGGAAAAAATATGCCACAACAGTCACTCTGAGAGGAGGCCATCCATAAAAAGTAAGTGACCAGTTATGGATGGCATCGTCAGAGAGAGGAACTAAGAGTGCTTTATGGAAGCATGGTGAGTCATATAATATCCTCTTTGGACTTTGCCAAAAAAAACATGGAAAAACAATCTCTTTATCAGAATTGAACATTTTGGCCCAAAACACAATATCTGGCAGACACCAAACACTGTTCATCACCCTGGGAACACCATCCACACACTGAAGCATGGTGGTTATAGCATCATGTTGAGCTTTTCCTACCACTTCTTTATGTTGCCTTGACAAAGCCAACATACTGTTTTCTTATTTAAATGTATTATCTTGTATCTTCTTCTTTTACTTCTTCGGAGACAATTCATTTTTATATGCTACTCCTTTCAAGCTAAATCCGCCAAACTCGGTACAGACTGTCAACCTGTTTTGAATCGAATTGCTATATCTTTTCTAAATGATTGGGATTATGGTTTTCCTGTTACAGAAGTTCAAAATGGCCAAATTTCTGATACAATTACATTTCACATTTCTGACAGTTCCAAGCTTCTTCCACCAAACTCAGCACAGTCCTTCCAGCTGTTCACTGATCGTGCGGTATTTTTCTAACCGATCGGACTTACGGTTTTCCCATCGATCAAAATTCCAAAAACTCCCATTCACTTACACTGACTGAATGTTCAGAGCCTGGCTCGAAATGCTCAAGATTTCAAACTGCAACTGTCAAAACACACACACACACACACACACACATGCGTGCACACGGCCTGAAGCCCCTCTACTCTCCCTCTCACTCAGTCAATGTAACAGAGACTCTCACTTCATCTCTCTCTCTCTCTCTCTCTCTCTCTCTCTCTCTTGCTACAAGTATTGGCACCCTATCTATCCAATCACCGCCACAAGTATTGGCACCCTATCCATTCACCGGTAGAAGTATTGGCACCCTATCTATCCAGCCACCTCTGCAAGTAAAATATTTGGATAATGATTGATTCCTTTATTCATACTAGTTTGCCCTAATATTTCACTGGTTTGAGGTGTTTTCATATATTTGTATATATATATTTTTCTTTTCTTCCTTGCTACCTTCCTTCGTGTCCTTGCTATTAATGTGAACCTGAGAGAAGAAAAAACACACATACAGTGGCACGCAAGAATATTCAGATCTCTTCTAATTAATGCATCTCCGTACAATAATTCGATTTACCATTTACCTTGTCATCATTTCACATTTTATTCCTGACAATCATGTCCCCTGGTCTAAAACATTACTGCCTTTTGTTGAGGAGTTACTGAATTTGCATTCAAAGCATATAAAAGATTTATCCAGATAAAATGTAACTTTTTCATTTCAGGGTTCTTGGTGTAGTACATTAAAAAATATTTTCAATGGTTTCCAAAGGACTTTTATACAACTCATCCATGACCTTTATTGTTTAGCAGAGCCCTATAACTATGAAATAAAATACAGTCTGTGCTCCTTGCCAAAACTGTTAATGGAATATGAGATCCACTTTAGTAGCTCATGTATCAACAAAGCTAAAAAGGCCAATATAATAAAATCATGAATTTGTGAGTCCCGCTCACATGAACTGAGATAATTTGGTATGCAGTGTCCTCTCATAAAATATCTAAATGACACCACATATAGTCACAGTGATTTAGAAAAGGATATTTAATTCACTTTTTTTAGCATTCACTGCTAAAATGGATGTATCATTTACAATGGCAATAATTATATGTTTAAGTGCATCCTTATATCCTACCAGTTGACCCTCTTATTTAGTGTATGGAATCTGCCTGCTGATTAGGAAACAAAGATAGATACAAAATGTTTACTTTCCTATCATGCTGAACATTTGCCCCTGCAACTTTGGTGAGATATCTACTACCATCCTGTGGTGGTTTCATTCTTTCAGAATTATCCTTTGATTTGTCTCGTCCAAGTCCTTATGGGCCAGCTGTTCAGTAACTCCACATGCACATCACAGCTAATGTGTCTACTGTGAAGACTGTTCACACAGTTATACCATAATATATAAAAAAGTGGGAAAGAAAAATAAGTGTGAGATCTCAGTGACCGTGGCATGGTTGTTGGTACCAGATGGGCTGGTTTGACTATTTCAGATACTGCTGATCACCTAATATTTTCATGCACAACAGTTTCTAGAGTTTACACAAAATTGTGTCGGGAAAAAAACCCATCCAGTGAGCAGCAGTTGTTGTTGTGCGAGGTCAGTAGAGAATGGCCAGATTGATTCAAGCTGAAAGGAAGGCTAGGGTAACTTAAAGCACTCTTTAAAACCACGCTGAACAGAAAAGCATCTCAGAATGCACAACCTTGAGGTGAAGGGGCTACAAAAGCAGACAACCCCATCAAGTTCCACTCCTAGAAGTCAAGATCAGGAATCCGAGGCTACAGTTGGCAGAGGCTCACTGAAACTGGTCAGTTGGGAAAAGACCACAAGAACCATGCAACAATCAAAGTCACTGGGATCACATTTTTTCCCCACATTCTGATGTTTGATGTGAACATTAACTGAAGCTCTTGACCTGTATTTGTGATTTTATGCTTGATTTGCTGCATATAACAACTGCATGAATGTGCAATTGTACAGCTCAGGTGTTTAGACAGTAGTTGTATTGCTGTAGTGTTTTGTAGTGTTTATTCCAGGATGCACTACGAGATCCCGCATAGAAACAACTCAAGAACCTGAAGAAGATTCTAGATTTAATATTACATTGTTCTCTTCCCTACATTTATGCACAGTGGTTATAAGAGGAATTAAGAGTGCCTTGAGCTATACAGGGTCACACACTTTATTTGTCTGCCTCCAGTCAAAATTGTATGGAAGTATAATAGTGCCAAATGTCCTCAAGGCAAAATGGCATGTTGAATTACTTAAATTGAATAAAAACATATCGCAATAACAATTCTTGAATTAAAATTGGACCTAAAAATATTGAGGTATTTAGGGAAATGTAGGTCTTTGAATGCACTGCATGGATTTCAGGTTCATTTATTGAGCAAAAATGTGTTAAGCGATTACCTCAGAACACAAACCCTGAGGTTTCATTACTGCTCCAATTTATTGTTAGCAATGCATTGGGCTCTAGAGTATTGTTATGAGCAAGATGAAATACTCCAAAGGCAAGCTGTCATATGGATCATATGGTGTGCATGGTCATCAAAGCAGAATTCTGAATCTCATGGTATACTGTGTTTCCATAAAGTTCTCTCATTTGTTGACTTTTTCTTCTCATGAAATCCGTGGCACTGTAAATTATGGCAGTTTTATAAACCAACAAAGCACTCACAAAGGCAATAAAACACTTCATCAAACACCTGATGGAAGATATCTTTTAAACTGACTGCTTTTCATAGTGTAGACCATTAAACAACACCCCTTTTCTGTGATTTGATCCATGTGATAAGAGACCATGTGAAAAGTCTTCCCAATTTCCTTGCTGGTTTGGTCAGAGTTCTGTAGTAAACCCACATATTTTATGACTATTGCGCAATACCGCATTTAGCTTTTGGGAAGAAGTGATGAGATTTATGCTAACACAGTTTCTTTCATGTATACTAGCTTTTACCTCATCCTGTGAATGACATATTGGTGAATACCACTTCATGACAGAGAAAAGTTAATCCCTCCCTCCTGCTTTTCCTGTACTGTACACACATTATTGTGAATCCAGGAGGGAAACGTATATCTTACAGAAAACAATGAACCAAAGCCACACATTCCGTACAGTCCACTTGGGTTACAATTCCCAGATTCATTACTACATGGGAAAGTGAGAATTGTATAAACTATACTACTTTTAAGGAATTTATAGCAGTGCGTTAGTGATGATATTTATGTACGTCCGTGTAACTAAGGACACAAAGAATGAATGTGATATGTGGAAACCATACACCTTATGCAGGGTGATACCAAAAACCTGAAAAAATACAAATAATTTCATAATGCTGTGAAATCAGATAGGTCCAAAGGGTGGATGATCACTCATGGACTAGATTTGTAAAAATTGCATATATTTGAAATTTACTAACTGAGAAATTTGGCTAGAAACTGAGAAAGAAGGGGTGGGCTCATATTTTGCAAGTGATAAGTGTCCTCAGGAGAGGTCAAATAGTAGTAGGGAACAGCTGTTCAAATACAAAACCATTTTAGTGTGGTTAATAAGAATAGGGTCACAATGGTCATAAAACATCTTAAAAAAAAAAAAGTGGTTCTTGTGTGTGCAGCAAGAATATATTTGGTATATCATGTTGAAAACACAAGCTCTTTCACTATATTCGACACCAAATGAGGATTTTAAACAGAAATGAATAATTACCTTAAAAGAACAAGGAAATACGTATGGATGCACAAAGGACATTTATGTGGAGCCATGCATGCTGAGTTTATAAGCTGAAACAATTTCTCAAACATAGATTTGTGCAGGGCAGCATGGTGATGCAGTGCGAAGCATTACTGGCTCACAGCTCTAGGATTCAGGGTTTGAGCCTGAGATTGTGTTACTGTCTGTGTGGAGTTTTCTGTTATTCCCATGTTGACGTGGGTTTCCTTTGGGCTCTCTAGTTTTCTTCCCACTGTCCGAAAATACACAGGTAGGTGGTTTGCCTATTGTATGTTAAGTTGCACTAGGCTTGAATGTATATGTACAGGGTGCCCTGCAATGGACTGGCATCCCATCTGGTGTGAATTGTGGCCAGTGTACTAAGGCAAAGCTCTAGCTCTACTGTGACCCTGACCAGGATAATACGGTTACTAAGTATAATGAATGGTTGTTTTTCCTAGATTTTTTTTAAATTACAATATAAATAGTTACATATATATATATATATATAGATACATATAATACATACATAGTTACATATATATATATATATAGAGGTCACCCCTTCCTGGCGCCGGAAGTGTAATATTAGATAAGGTTACTACAGTAAATGGTTTTGAACTGATTTAATCCCAAATAGCGCGGTGCCTCCACTGAAGAATTACCCTACTCACACACTATGAGCGATATGGTTATTCCCCAGAAACAAATATCAAATATACTATGACAAATATATATACACATTATTAAATAAAAAAAAAAAGTTCAGTAAAGCCAGGTAGTATGTATAACAAAAATAAAAACATTTATTATGCTAAACAAAAAAACTTCAAACTGTATACATACATGCATACATACATACACACACACACACACACATTATATATATATATATATATATATATATATATATATATATATATATATATATATATATATATATATATATATATATATATATATATATATATATATAAAGAAAATAATTCAGGCTTGACATCACTTGTTTTGTTTTCTTTTTTCCATCTAGTTGAGACTACAGTAAAGGTTTGCATTGAGTCTTGGATCCTGCAGGATATGTAACAGGCAAGTTTTTTTTCTTTCTTAAATGGGTTTATATGAAGGTCAGTTACAAAAAAAGACAATCTTAACATGAAAATGTAGCACTGCGTGATGCAATAGCAACCAGAGTTAGGTATAACTGTATTCTAATTACCGTAATTTTCGGACTATTGAGCGCACCTGAATATAAACCGCACCCACTAATTAAAAAAAAAAATATATATATATATACATATATATGTACATATATAGGCCGCACTTGTCTATAAGCCGCAGGTGTCCACGTTGTAACATGATATACTGACACAAAGATTTTTTTAAACTTTTAATTAAATACGTACCGTAAATGCTTTTTTTCCCCGAACAGTGCCTGTAACACTGCTGGTTAAAAAAAAGAAAAAATACAGTTGCCTACCAGGAAAAGTCATTGATCACTATCTTCATCTTCCTCCTGTGCGCTAAAACCACTAAAGTCGTCTTCTTCAGTGTTGGAATTGAACAGCCTCAGAATTACCGGTACTTCGTCACACACCACCTCTAAAAGCTTCTGTCGTCTTTTTGCATTAAGTCAGTTCTTCACGCTGCCGTCTCCAACGTCTCACCATCGATTCATTGATGCCAAGCTTACATGCAGAGGCTATTTCGTTCTTCGACATCCAGATTGATCGCCTTTAACTTTAACATCATATGCATTTCTTTTTAGTGTGAGTGGTCCACTTTCATTGGTCCACTGTGACCTGTTCGTTAATTTCATTGGTCTGATGTGATGAGGCTAAATGTTTTGGTGGTGTTACGAAACGGGACTGGAGGCGGATTTGTGTGCAGATCGAAGACTTTATTAAACACGTAACTCAATAAACAAAGAAAACTCGGTCTTCACCGGAAAACGAGAAACTGGAATCGTGGCATAAAACGAGATCATGAATCAAGGCATGGATACAAACGACATCACCTATCTAACCTTTACCAACTATAATACTGAGCGAAGTGCTCAGTAACTAAGGGGTTTAAATAGTAACCATAATCAAACCAAACCATGGACACCTGGGGCACATTAAAGACACTTAAACTAAACTAAATGCTCAAGCAGGAAGCGAGCAAACCAAAACAAAGTCACGTGACCAGTCAGGAGCCGTGCCACAGTGCCCTCTCGTTAGCCCGTAAAAATCCATAAATTAGCTGCATCATTGTTTAAGCTGCAGTGTTCAAAGCGTGTGAAAAAACGTAGCGGCTTATAGTCCGGAAATTACGGTACTTTTTTGTTGATTACATTACAAATTTATTGTTAAGAAAACAATATTAAGTTAAATGCATTTTAAAATAAATAATATTTTGCTCTGACATTAGGGCTGTAGCCTCAAAGATTTTTTCTTTAGCCCAGAATAATTCTCCACTTTGGAGCGGTTGGTCACTATGTAACTGAACGTCAGTCAAAGAAGATGGCAGTGTTGTAATTTTATATCTTCGGGGAATGGAGGCGAGACCAATCAGACAGGGTTTCCAGGAAAATACGTGGACACACTCGTGTCTTATTGGCTGACATCTCTCAATTCCTCCAAATGCTAGCTCATACAGACAGTGTGAGGAAAAAAAAAAAGAATATACACAGCTTTTTTTTTTTTAAACAAGCAAAGGGGTTGAAACTGAAACAGTAACATCGTCTGATGCTCAGCATGAGAACAAGGTGTGTAAATGTCTATATGACTTCCAGTTTACTTGAACATGATATGAGCAGAGCATAAGAAAAAATAATCTACTTTGCAAGGCACTGTAGCAGCTAAACCCATACAATGATCGCTTAGCTGTGCCTCCCCTTGGCTAGCAACACCAAACTAGCCTAGTTAGAAAACTTTTACATTTTATCAGTCTGGTGGTTCTACAAACAGTGACAACATCAGAGGCAAATTTTTAAACTACCAATTAATAGTGGATTACTTTTTTTTGGCTAACACTGTTAGTAAGTGCCTGGTTAGGGTCGAGATGGTTTGCATTAGAAAAGAGGGTTAAACATTATTTTGGAAAATGGAACAAACTAATTGGATTGAAAAAACAAACAAACAATCTCATGGACATCTCTAGTTGAGCCCAATTATGAACTTGAGTGAGGTAGCTGAGATTGACAAACTATCAGAACCAGAAGTCACAGACCATACTAAGCAGTGCTGTTTCCCCCCAATGTTTCTAGAGGCATAGTGGTAGGATTCACATTTACTACAAAAACTAAAAATACCCCTTCCGGTTTAGGCCATGCCTACTTCGGGTTTAAATCTGGATACAGATGCAGATGTTTGGAGTACTAAATGGATAGTTAGTATCATTTTGTTATAGTCCCTATATAATAGTCTCTGGTTGCTACATAGTAACTACAGCTCCAGTTAGTAAGTGTAGTCACATATCAGGCACCAGAAAGCCCACAGGGCTCCCCATAGCAGCTGTAATCCATCCATGACTGCATACTCCATTGTTCAACAGTAGCATATTGAATATCATGTGATTTGTCCAGCATATACCTTTACACTTGAAGTGATTCCTGTCAAACTAAAGAGGAAAAATGACTGTGCAAGGGGCTTGTATATGGGAACGTGGTGAAAAACTCCACAAATGTTTATTTGAGCTCTAACCATGATTCTCATTGCCACATAATTAATCAATGTGCCCAGTCAAATGTACTTCCACATGTCGGATGTAGAAGTCAGCTATGGACCTATAGACATGAATGTCATAATTTATACATAAAATAGGACAAAAAGCCAAGACTTTGGAATTCCGATGTTCTATCTTAATGGGGAAAAAACAGTTAACATTATAAATATATTATTTAAATACTAAATATATATGAAATGTTTTACAAAAAAAAATAAAAATAATAATATATATATATATATATATACACACACACACACACACACATTTACAAAAGCTGTGTATGTGTGTGTTACTTTACTGAAAATCAAAACCTGTGTCAGTGCTTTGTATTAGTCAGAGGTCAAGCTGTAACATCTTCAAGACTTCTAGGCTTTAGAACATGACAAGCCACATTTTTGTTGTTGTGTTTATTTATATATAATTATATATAAGAGAAAGAAAAAAAGAGAAGCTGGTGAGGGAACAAATGTTTATAACTGTTATAATGCAAGACAAGAGGAACTACTTGGGTTTTGTGGCCGTTCCACAACATTAAATATAACTATAAGTGAATACAATGTATGATTCTTTAGTAAAAAATAAGCATTGGTAAGAATGTGAAGAAGAATAGAACAATCATCATTGACTGTTCTCCTATACCAGTACTTCCCATCATGTATTATTCCTTTCTTTATGATCATGGAATTTGTACATGAAAATTGTACTAATCTCAATCTTTTTCCCCCTCTTTCTGCTGCTCCCATTTCAGGGTCGCCACAGCGGATCAGCTATCTGCATATCGATTCTGCCACAAGTTTTACACCGAATGTCCTTCTTGATGCAACCCTTCCCATTTTCCAGTCTTGGGACCGGCACTGAAAGTGCACTGGCTCGTGCAACCCTCCAGTGGCTGGGGTTGGATCCCTGACCGGAAATCAAACCCTGGCTGCCGGCCGTAATGAGAGTGCCGCATGCTAGCCACTTTTTGATGTATTGACAATCTTTTATAAAAATGGATAATGGTGCTAAAAGCAGGAACTAAAACAACAGACGAGGTTTAATATTTTATAAGCATGTGCTTTTTATGGTGGTTGCATGAAGTTGTATGTACCAGACACACAATTTAATGTTCAGCATTTTCTGCTGTACTAAACACAAAATATGATTTCAAATCATAATACAACTGCCTGATTTCCTTTATCCAGAAGGTGATACTGACCTGTCACAATAACTAATTTTATTGGATGATATATTGTCCCAGAGATCACTGCGATAAATTATATTATTGTCATTTTAAGACAATTTTATTCCACTGATATAATGATAATATAATAGTATAGTTTTGACTTCTTATGAAATAAGAATTTTGTCAATGTTTCGTCATGATATTTATGAATTTTAGTCCATTTTACTAAAATGGCAGTGAATAATAGTTAGTGGCATTTTAAGTTGACAATAAATGCAAAAATTATCCTAAATATTCATACATTTTATATATTAACTTAAGCATGTGTGAACAAAAACATGTGAAAATTTAAATAATAATAAGCGGCTCGATCCCCGAAATTATTGACTATGACTGGATTATTTGAAACAGTAGAACTATTCTTTCTAGATTTTTCTTCATAAAACAACGTTGGTACTGCATTCTTAATATATTGCGTATAATTTTTTCAACAGTATGTTTTAATCTAAATCGGAGCTAGTGCTTGCTACACATCTTAAATTTTAATGCACAGTTTTTGCATACAAATGTCCATTTTTATCTTAAATTCGATGGTCAAAGTTTAATGTGACAGCCCAAAAGCAGATGAGAGGACAGAAGCAGCACGAATGTCTAAAATACTGGGGTGTACGGAATTTCCCCCTTGCTCCGGATGCGTGTTTTTGTTTTGTTTTGAATCATGTCTTGTCTCCACCCGTGTCCTGTTGTTGGTTGTCTAGCTCATGTGTCGCACCTGTTTTTCAGTTCACCTTTAATAAGCTTGTATATTTAAACCCTCACATCTCTGTGTAATGTTCTGTGTTTTGGCGTTTTATTTTTTCCAAATAGTTATTGATCTAGATTTGTTTTCTCATTTGTGCATTTTGGATTATCCCTAATTGTGCTGTTCACTGATCACCTGGCCTCTGCCTGTGCTCTGTTTAATTATTTTCATTCATGAAAATATCCATCTCCACTCACCAAACATGACTTCATTCTTATGTAAACAAACACACATATGCATTATCGAGGTCAGCTAAAATTATCGAGGCCATGTCCATATATCATATGATAAACTGATAAAGTAATTATCATAACAGGCCTAACTGTTTTTTTTTTTTATATATATATTTGACTACCTAAGTTAGCTATCATTTTCCATACAGAGAGAAAGAGAGAGAGAGTGTAATGGGGAGCTCATGTGTTGTTCAGTATGACATCACCTGATCTAAATTTTCTTGCAAGACAAATTCCAATTGGAAATCACAAAATGAGACATTACAGGCAGCTCTATAGTCATATGTTCAGTTTGGCATTATGGCTTATCATTTCTTGGACTGAGATCATGTAGGTTTTAGAACCATACATTCTCAGATGTGTGACAAATAAATGAAAACAAAAACACACACACACACACATGCGTTTGGGTTTAACTCGTCCAGAGAGTGAACTCCTCTGAGAGAGTGAACCTTCACTCAACATTCACAATACTCTGGTTTCCACCAGAGACGGTAGTAAATAATCCTCCATCTCTTACGATCAATACCCAGCGCCATGCTTTATTTTCAAACATTAGAAATGTAATCAACTTTGTGACCTGATACTTTTAGAGATCCCACCCAAGGCATGTAAAAAACAAAACAAACGGAACAATTCCCATTAGATATCAGCTGTAGCTCAGACAGTCGTGTGCAGGTCCGCAGGGATAAGGTGTCTGTGTGCTGAATGTCTCAGCTCATTCAGCTGAACAAACAGACACAATCCTGTATCTGTAGGTTAGACACTGATCTGGGGTCAGATATTTCATCCATGTGCGTTAGACTTTGTTATGAAAATATTTTAATTTATCCACATACAGAAATAGGTTTATTTGGTATGTGGCCCCTGTTTTCCCTGTTCCCATCACCTCAGCAGTAGCTTTTTATTACTCCAACTCAAAACGTGTTTTGTTAAATGTGCTTGAGGTTTGTGCTGGAACGAACGATTTGTCATGCCATTAAAAAGATTCAAGTGAGTGTAAGCTTCCACTGACTCACTGTCTGAGTGACTACATTTTATGGGGCATAATTATTTAGTTTCAGTTTTACTTGTCTTTTTTAAAAATGACTTTCCAGCTGAAAATTCACACTGAAAACATTGCTAACTGACTGGCTTTTATGGTTGCCAATCCTTCACAGTTACATATGTGCAAACATAAGCCAGGACATAGTATACGCATTGTTGAATTTCTGTATGAAAATGGTTCGGCTGCTGACTTCACCTTTGTTTAATAAAGAAGCTGGAATGCTTTTGTCTCAGCCCTTACAGTTACTTTAATTTAAGCCTCTCACAGAGTGTTAAACACAAGCAATAGAGAAGGTGAAGCTTCTATAATGAATCCTAGCACCATATCGCCTATCCTACACAAGGACTCACGGGAGCCTATCCCAGGGTAACTTGGGGCACAAGGCAGGGGACACCCTGGACGGGGTGCCAACCCATCGCAAGGCACAATCACACACACATTCACACATCCATTCACACATTAAGGACAATTTGGATATGCCAATCAGCCTACAATGCAAGTCTTTGGACTAGGGGAGGAAACTGGAGTACCTGGAGGAAACCCCCATAGCACAGGGAGAACATGCAAAGTCAGACAGGGAAAAGGCAGGATTCCAATCCCCAACCCTGGAGTTGCGAGGTCACCACTCCGGTCTCCCAAAAGCATGGTGAATTTTCTTACCATGATTTGGTCCAGAACACCAGATAGAAGATCTGGCACAATGCAATGTAGCTCTGACACAATGCTCTACAGTGTAGTTTGATACTTTGTCATTTATATTTCATTAAAGTAACCGTATGTAACTTACTTGGTAGATATGTTTTTTCTGATGGAAACATGGTGAACACAGATTTAAGAAGTGTTTGAAGTATTCATGACTCTGGATTGAATCATCTGCTGCTGTTATTATATGAAAAGTCAAACATCTGTACACAAACAGAAATGTCATAGTTGCCCATTACCAAGTGAAAAAATTAAGATTCTAGGAGGCAAGTAAAGCTGAGAGCGTAGTTAATATGGCCAGTTATTGTAGCTAGGGGAAGGTGTAAAACCTATCAAGAAACAACAAAAAAGAAAAAAAAAAGAAATAAAAATCCCCATTATCCTAATCTTCCTTTCTTGGTTCATTTTGTATTATTTTTTTTTTCTTTATAGCTTTTACTTGATTTTTTTTTTACTTGACTGTGGCATTGAAATTTGGGAGCCATTCTACATCAGTGTCTAAAGAACCATTCAGACAGTTACCTAGCCCATGGGTCTGTCTCAGTGCCAGCATCATCCATATATGTATATGTTACAATAACAGTATTGACACTTAACACAGATTACATTAGGTGCAGGATTCTTCATGTTTAATGTTGTTGTGACCACACTAGCACACCACCCCGCCCCCACCCCCAATAAATAAATACATTTCAGTAAAGCTACATTTTACATTTAAAACAAAATCAAGTTACTTATTGCACCTTTAAAGAGAGAAGTTAGACAGTATGTATTTAGGTAGTTTGATATGTTCTGAAAATATGCCTGGTTCTATGAATAAAATGCAAATTGTCCACAGTAAGTTTCAGAGTAAGAAGAAATAACAAACCTGCCCTGAAGCAAAGTTTCCTGTTTTCATATGTCTCAGTATTTCCGCATTTACTCTACCACATAATGATATGTTATGCTAAAACACACACACCTCCTGTGTCTCACTTTGCCTTGTTATTACAGAGTTATTTCATGCAGTTTCACAATACCTCCATTCCAAATAACCATCTGAGAAGCACAAATCTCACATCGATTGCTTTCAAGCTTTACTTGTTTGTTTATTCACTACGCTGTCAGACCTTTTAAAATGTCACTAATTGTGTATTATGTTCATAAAATTGAGTTATATAGTCCAGGGATTCTTACATTTCTTGCAGCCAGGAATTGCAACTGTAAAATAAATTCCACGGAGCCACTCAGTACAAATTTATTTCATAAATATTATTTAAATGTGTACACTACTATTTTGGTTATTTACTGGAGCCATAGAGCATTTTATTACGGAACTTTCCAGCAGCAGAACAAATTAGCTCCAAGTTTAACTAATTTATAGACTTACTTTGAGTTATTTTGGTTTAAGAACTCGGTACTAAATGCAACAAATTTGATAATGGTGCGTTGTGATTTTCTCCACTGTAAAAAACAAAAAACAAAACAAAACAAACAAACAAACAAACAAACAAACAAAAAACAACACACCACAACTTCACACACCCCAGACTATCCTTCATGGGCCACGGATATATATGACTATACAAAGGTTCTGGCCAAGATCTTACAATCTCACATACATAAAACTTCCTGGAACAGAATATCACAGTTTAAATTGCTACACAAACAACATCAGTTAAATGTTTAAGGAACAGTTTAAGTTTTTGTTTTAGTATCTGATACAATCACAAGTATCTGATACAAGTATCTGATTCAATTAATTGCACATTCAGAAGCAAGAAGAGAAAAAACAACAACTCCTGAAAGATAAAAGCACTGCACATCAATCCATCATAGTAGAATGCTAATTGAAAAAAAGGAAAGAAATAAATAGCCTGTAACTTGGGTTTAGTTCTTTGCTCATGTGTTCACTGGAAATAGAATTTAAAGACTGCAGTCCTGCTGCCATCCAGTTTGTATGATGCCCACCCAGAATAAAATGTATAACCCTCTACTACTGAGGACAATGGGCTAATCTCAAGTTGCAAGTTGTAAAAAGAAGAAGCAATTAAGAAGACTGACTTATTTATTTATTTATGATGTGGCACTGTGCATTATGTGATGTAGGTATGTCCACTCCTTACTGCCATATACTGTAATGCACTTCAGTCTCTGCATGTACAGCAGAGGAAACCCGAGCCATTTAGCTCCCTCTAGTGTAATTAACTTCGATTGTTCCTTGATTGTGGGGGGACGGCAAACTGGTGAGCAAAGCCAGAAATTCAGAATCACTGGGATAATTTAGATTCAGAGAATAGGTTGAGTCTATTAGGAGCTAAGGACTTTATTTTGTTGACTACATTGTGATGAATTTCTTCGCTATGTTGTCAGTAATATCCGAGAACTACGACAAAATGCACCAGCTGAATTTTAATTAGAAAATAGCATTTCCCCATTCACATCATCCTCAACAACGAGCAACAACAGAAATTTGTATATTTTGTACAACCCACTATCATAAAAAGTTATATGTATTATTGAGTTCTTATAGTTACTAGCCTTTTTGACTTAAAATGGAGGGGGGGATGGGGGTTGCTCAGCAATAAAAGCTCTATGGCTCCAATAAATAAACAGTATATTATTGTACACATTTAAATAACAAGCCATTTGAAAAACAATTTGAATAGTTGCCTTATGTTCTGGTGCAAATCTTTTCTGGATGATTAAAATGCTTCAGCTTCCCCAGAAGTAGGATGTTTGGAGAATCAGGAGACCAAGAGCCAGGGTATAGTCAAAGAGATGCTTTATTACACGCGCAGAGACACCCTGGGCACTACAGCGTTTCGTAGTCTCAAATTTAGTCTAAGCATAAGTTGGATAACGTTGGCTTTTATACTCAGCTGTATGTGCAAGCAACACCTTGACAAATACAATCAAGGACAGAAACCCCAAAACATAAGACCAGGAGTAATCCAAAATCACACTGAACTGATCTTAAATGATTGAATCATACTCATGGAAAATAAGAAACTATTTCACAGTTCAGAAAGAATCCATTTAGGAAGTTTATTTTACAGTTAAAGGGGTCTCTGGCTGCAAAGGGTTTGAGAAACCCTGGTCTATAGTATTTTTATAAATCTTTGACCCATGTGAAAAATATAAATATCTTCTAGATCAATCCTTTCACTCTATACATTACATTTTGGCATTCAATGTACATCAGTTAAAAATGGTAACCTTTGGGTTTTAACTTTTATTTTGGTTGTATCACTTTTATATAATGTTCTAAAATGTTCACACTGTGAACTGAATCTACTGCATAATAAGATTACCCTTACTGCTCTGAGTGGCGTTCACCCAAATGGCGAGATTGACAGTTTGAATCCAGACACAGCGATCATGGCTGGGAGCATAGGGAGCAAAACTGGCCATGCTTTCAGGTTGGGAGGGATGGCATACAGTATCATACAGTATCTCTCCTATCAATCAGAGCAACACTAGCCAATCAGCCTGAAGACTGAAGCAATACTATATAGATAAACAAATAAAGAAATAGGCTGAATAAACTTTTTAAAAAATATTTGTAAAATACTATTAATATTTTGAGTAGTTTATGGGTTTGTTTGTCAGAGATAATATTTTTCTCATACCACAAAAATTTGCCAGCAATTACGATTTGTATTGTGTTCATAGTTACATTTTATAGGAACATCTAGGACAGAGAAGTTTTCATTTTCTGCTTCCAGTGGGACTGGTGTGGGATCAACTGTATATAGCTGCTATAATGTAAGTGATAACAGGAACTAATGTGTTGGGAAACTTACTGACTTTTTAACCTGTATTATTAGGCTTAGGCGTCCACCATGTTAACAAGCTATTATAGGAATGATAACCCATTAAAGAGCAAAATGCTACAGTTTTAAATATTCATATCTGTACTGCTATAGAAAATTTATCAACACCTCATGATTTAAGAATTCAACTGTGCTGTGATATAATGATTGTAATCGACACACAATCTGTTAAAAGAAATATTATTTTACTAATCATTCAGGTCATACAGTAGCTCATGGCACATGTACGCTGCTTCACA
The DNA here is from genome assembly GCA_012411365.1 of Ameiurus melas. Lineage (NCBI taxonomy): Eukaryota > Metazoa > Chordata > Actinopteri > Siluriformes > Ictaluridae > Ameiurus > Ameiurus melas. Next base: position 29,668,272 of record CM022757.1, on the reverse strand, counting down.
TTCTGGCACCCCCAATGTAAAACACCTTCCCACATCCCTGCTGTGAGCTCAGGTATATGGAATAGGACAGATAGAGCTTTCCTCTGAGGGTATGACGCAGCATGAGCAGCAGCTCGAAAAGATATTACAGCATTAGCTAGGTTAACTTCCAAAAAATATAGATTTATGAACTCACCATTCAAAGAACAATACAGCTGTAGTTGTGGTTGATGGCAAAACAATTAATGATGATTAATATCCAGCTCTTTTGCTCTTCTCGAGTTGAATGCCAACACTGCAAGGTCGCTGGTTCGAGTGTCACCACTGCTATTTCTCCCATAATCCTTCATTCGATGGAGACATGAAAAGCTTCGCTGACATGAAGCCGAGGTCACGGGTTATGTCACAGAAATGCATAGTTTGTGCAAATCAAAAAAAGCAACTTTGTATGGCCTTAATAGTTTCAAAAAGTCACAAGTGGAGTTCAATCGCTTTGCTTGATGGAGTTCAATGTTGAGGTTGTCATCAGAAGTTCCTTAATGCTTTGCCATTGGACAAAGACACTGCTTACCCAGGAAAGAATGTGCTTTGGATGGATAGCCGATGTTACCTTGGTTACCGAGGATATGATTGGTTTCGGTAGAGAATTGTCTGTTCTGTTCACTGATCAGTCAGTCATTAATGTAATGCAATGGTTGTGGTAATCTTCAGAATTTTCCAACTGTTGCCTTTGACATGTTTCATCACAAAAGCCTGCATGTGGCATTGTTTGGCTTTTCTCCTAACCTGCTGTGGCCCCCCCATGTTAATTTCTACCCAAGCTGAGGAACATATGTCACTGGCACTCTCCCAGATCTTGTTCCCTGCACCTGCGTTGCTTTTTGCATAAAGGGACTCAACAACAGAAGCAACTCACCCAGTTGCAGATGCAAGATCTACATCCCTGGACTGCAGGTGATCACAGAATTTTGGCGAGGCTGAAAAGTCTCTCTAGCACAGTGATTTGCACAGCAAACTGTCCATCAGTTAATCCTATCAGCGATTTTGCTTTGGCAGGCCAATAAGCGTTTGAATGGCCACTCATGTCCATCAGAGTAGCATAAATAGTGGGTAGAACTGTCTTTATTGCCTTCAGTGAAGAGTGCTGACAGGCTCACCTTGTGTCTGAAAGGCTTTTTAGTTCAACACACTGAGATGGCTGAAGTTTTTTCTATTTGCCAGTGAACAATTTATGTACAACTAACTATGAAAAAAAAGTGTAAAGCATTTGCACCAAACTGTGTTTTGTACACAGTCAACTAAGACTAGATTTAGTCTATGTGCATGGCAGTACATATACACAGCATGTGGTACCTCATTCAGGAATTTTTCTTGAACACCGTTGTTATGCCCAGGCATTACAGTTGCTCCATTGTAACACTGAGCAATACATGTGTATTTATCCATCTTGCATTTCACTAGTGTCTGTTTGATAGTCTCATGCAATGATTCAGCATCTAAACCGTCTGCTGGGGTAAGGTCCAAGAGCTCTTCATGTTCATCACCGTTGTCCAGGTTACGTAAAACCACTGAAATCTGCTCCGTCTTTACTTTCATCAACAATTAAAGCAAAGTGTCCAGCCAACTTCACCTCTTCAATGACCTGTCCCATTATCATGTTGGCCATGACATCAAGTAACTCATTCTGAATACCATGGTGGACATATTTGGCATTTGCAGGCCCAGATGTTAATTTCTTTTGAACTTTTCTGTCAAACAGAGGTCAAAAGTGATCTCTGTTGGTGGCCTGGTCATTTTCTCTGTGACCACACTCAGCAATTGTTTGGCAAGCATTATAGTGAAGTGATTCAATGACCATGCACTTGTATTCCTGGTTTCCCTAAACCACATTTGAATGTCCTTTATACACCTTTAAAAAAAACAGCTACATCCAGCTGTTTCTCTTAACTTGAACTTAGTCCATGCCTCCATTGCTTCCTTGTGAACATGACTGACATTGTGCTGTCTCAGTAGTGATACACTTGTCTTATGACAATTTCCAAAGCCTCAAAGGATTTGACTGAATGCCTTTTCGACAAAAACGTTGCAAAAACGTTTAAAAAGCAGCATCCACTGATCTGAAATATTCAAGCCAGGTAGGTGTAGTGCAGAAGCTGAAAGAACATTGAAGATCTCCAAATTAATGGCTATGGTACTTTATCAGTTTGGGTCACATGTGGTCCTTCAGCAATCAGCAGGATCTTTGACTCAAGTCCATTGATGGAACACCACCAACAGACATGTTGATAGCCGATGGTGGTCCTTCATTTGAAAAGTCCTGTTCTTGCTCGTCTTGAACATCATTTTCAGATTTCTCTCTCACTATTTAAGCCGCCGCCATCATCATCATCATCATCATCCCCCCCAATTTTTGTAATCTTTTTCACTTTTATAACCCCCATCTGTCCACTGCTACAAGCCACAACTAAAACCATTGAGCTAATTGATGTGACGTAAGCACTATTGTGCGCCAAGTTTCAGCAGCTATTTAATTGCGTTACGACAAAGGTCAGAACTATGGTTCACAAAAATGTCTTTTATATTTTATAAACTAGCCTATCCAATTAAAAAAAAAAACCCTGCTTCAACACAATGCAGAATATAAACAGTATGACAATTGTACCAAGATGAGTTGAGGAGATGTTTCAAGGGGTAGCTGAAGGCTGAAGCACCCCCTTGACTGGTATGGCTTTTTGGCTTGATTTTATATGAATTAATTTTACATTAATAAATTCCAGCTTGATTTTAGGTATTCCTCAATGACCTTATATAGGGGTTTTCCCCCATAAAAATGTAAAATAAAATTAAAAAAATATATATTTTTTCATTAAAAAATGCTTCCTTTCTTCTTCTCTGTGGTGATTCGCTGTTCCGCGCGCTCGGACACGCCCACCTGCCCTGAGCGACGTTAACCTGTACATACTAGCGCACTACAGAGTCCAGTGGAGCAGTAGCGCAGTAGTAGAGGTCCACTCGTACACTCCTACTCATTAGTACGGTAGTATGCTGCATGCGACATAGGAAGCACATGATCATCGGTGTTTACATGCAGCGCGGTGCCACGACATATCATGTAGCCTAACAGAACTGCTGGCTTTGAACTTTGACGGTTTGGTTAATAGTATTAGTGACTCAGACTCACGGGATCTGCGTCAGTCCGAGGATTTCTCCAGCTCGGCTTCATGCTCTGGATTGAGGATCTCCCTGACTGTGTTTTCACCAAGCGAACAAGGCAGTTGCGTAGAAAAACAAAGGTAGTGTAGAGTCTAGGAATTCGTCGTCATTTGTAGTTTCAAACCCCGCTTGTCAGCAGGCTAACGTGAATTAGCTCGCATGCTAATAAGCGCGCCTTGGTCAAGTTTATACCGACTGAGGAGGAAGTGAGCGGTGAGCTAGCTGGCTAACTGACAAGGCAGCTTGGGACCCCATGTAGGACTGTTCACCTACAAGGAGGAATGTCTGGGACTGTTGACACCGTTAGATAGTCGGATAGTCGGGGTAAAGACGTCATCTTTATGTGGCTGTGTGTTCGGGGTTGTATATCTTAGCACCACGTTTCTCCTCCATGTCTGACAATTCTGACCTAGTGGAAAGATTTGGCAATTTAACAACAACAAAGCTTTTATAAAAAAAAATAATTAAGTCAAAGTGTCCTAATATAAATAACTTTGTAATTGAAAAAGTATGTCAGTGGGAGGTCCTCACAAGCATAGTGAGGTGTGTGTGTGTTTCTCTCCATTAGTGATGTGTGTCTAAAGGCCAGCTGGAATCCCAGATGTTTAGCTAGATGATCTCCACTGCATCGCCATGGGGATCATCGAGGAGAGCGATGTGGAGCGTGAGTACACTCTGAGCTCATATTTTCACCATCGCATCACTTTTATTTCATCTTTTGTCTCCATAAGATATGTCACATGTTCAAACGTCTAGAAAAACCACGAACGGGGGAGTTTTTTTATTTTTATTTTTTTTAAACCCTTGACACAACTAGTATAAAGATGGCCACCGGAAATAGACACTGGTCTATTTGACAATCTTTGCATATTATCTTCTAGATGCGAGGTTTATAAGGATACCATCACAATGACGGATTAAAGCAGCATTTTGACATGAAACTAGTGTTTAATATGTTGTGTGCCATTCTGTAGTGCAGTATTGCATTTGTCCAACAGTTATGAGACTTTTTCGTAGATCCTGTGATTAAATTTTGGGGGTTTTGGAGAGATGATTTTTTATTATAATTTTTGCATCAGACGATCTGTTCTTGGGCTGAATTTGCTCGGACGGCTAGTCTTGGACTGATTGGCAGTCGTTTGAAATCTGGAATGATTGTATTTCAAATAATTTAGAGATCTTTTTAAATCCCTTGCCAGACTCATAGGCATCCACACCCTTTTATTCTGAAGGCCTTAAAGAACTCTTTAGATATTGGCATGATGTCACCTCAATAACAAAGGGAGCACCAGACACTAGATATGAGAGGGGTATAAATAAGACAGGTTCCACCTGCACTCCCTAAGCAGGTTCTGATCACTGGCACACAATCTTCAACACCTGACTCTAATTTATAGATTTGAAGGTGTGATAAATGTAGAGGTGTATTTACTTTTTTCCATGTGACTGATCTGGTTTTTTCATAATTTAAATTGTGAAAATGACTACAAAAAATCAGTTTTATGTGTCATTTGATAGTGTATCAACTTTATTAATAGGCACGGTTTCAAATGTGATCAAATGTTTGCCTGTCCAAATATGTTAAAAAAAAAAAAAGCACCAACAGTTTTCATGGGGTGTACTTATTTTATCACATGACTGTATATATGGACTCGGGACTAAATACAGTATGGGCAAAAATTAGAGGTTCAGTATGTTGTTACTTAGAAATGCCATAATTTGTGCCTCCACATTCTTGACTTTGTATTAAACAGCATGTTCTCTCAGTAACACTGTTGGCCTGTGCCGTAATCACCATAATCCACCTAGTGTGATTGAACACCCGCATTAGTTAACACCGCTTGTTGGTGGAGGGAGTATGAGGAAATGTTTTCTTGGGAAGTGTTAGTTTGCAGAGCTTTTAAAGAAGCACTACCTGCTTTTAGTTTTTTTGTCGCAATACTAAAGCATGTTACCAGTTGGCTGATGGTCACATGCCTTATTGTCATGAAACCTGAACAGGAACTGTCCATTGAAACTGTGAACTAAGGCAGTAAAAACAATGTTTTTTCCCCTAAGCACACTAGTCAGATGCATTTCTTCATGACAGCTTGTGACATTCTGGATTTACTAATGATTGGTGAATATTTTTCTACATCTAATTTTATATCAGAAACAAACAAACTAGATAGGGAATAGCCTTGGTGTGTGCCTGTGTGCTACAGAGGCATGATGGTAACTGGAATAGACTTATTGAGTATTTTGGGATCTCAAGAATTAGGTCATTTTGTTAAAAACAAGGGATCTCCAGGGAAATCTATTGAGATGATTATCACGTTAGAGTTTCTTTCCAGAAAACTGACAATTTTGTGTTTGTGTGTGTGTGTACATGTGTACGCAATCAGAGGTGACCCTGGCTCTGCTGGACGCAGCTAATGATAAGGATGTGGGTGTACAGGAGCAGGTTCGGAAGTCCATCCTTACGCTGGGGAACCAGCAGCCGGATAAAGTGCTGTCCATGTGCCAGGACTACCTGCTTAAACACTCCAAGGTCAGGCAGTGATGCTGATGTTAACTTTGTGTCTGCCTGAAACTTGACAGTTTTTGTTAAGGACCACTCCAAAGGACTGTTTGCATTAAATCTAACATCTTTCAGTGGCACTATCATGTATATTTTATGTAATTTGTTCTTGTCACTGTTTGCAACAGGAAACACACAGTGGTATTTGAGTTTTAAATAAGCACCTGCCATCCAAAAATGTACACTTCTACTAGCCAACCAGATGATCTGTGATTGAGAGACTTATTTTTTTTACTTCGAAATGGGCACTGATTAAAGGTCCTCAAGGACTGTTTAAAATACCTTCCTACAGAAAGCTGACAGTCTTGCACTGAGCGATTACAACAAGTCATTTCCTTCCCACACTAATGTGACTCAGCATGTGATCTCTCTGATTATCTGTGTCACATTATACCGCAATATTTGATGCGCTGTTTTTATTGAAGGAGGGAAAAAAACATTAAAGTTAAATGTGATGGCTTTTGTGTTTGAATCGGTGCATCTGCTGTACGTATAAAAAGCAAGGCTGAAAGAACTTAACATTTGTACAATTTTTTTTGTTTGTTTTTGATGGCTACATGGATGACAAATATTTAGGCTTCTTACCACTACGTGTTGTTTCTTAAAGATTTCACAGAATGCTTAAATGCATGATGAGATACAGAATTTCTTGGAGATAAGGGATTTTAAGGTGAAAGTTTCTGGTAAATTCTGCCCACGTATCCCGACAGTATGTGGATAATAAGGGCTGCATGATGTAGACAAATCTTTTTCTGTTGTGATTAACTTTTGAAATGTCCATGGCATGGATCTTTTTTGTGTTTTAAATCTTTTTATTGTGGAATCAAGCAATCTAATAGTCATTGGTACATAGCTCTCATGATACCAAATTATTAAGAGATGCTCGAAGGGAAAAGGGGAAAACAAAACAAAGTACAATAAAGACAAAACAGCAACTATCCCCATACCACCCTTCCTTCCCTAGGGACTTAAGTCATGTCACATTAATGGGGTGGTCAACGCCGCACACTTACTCAACCTAAACATCAAGATAGTAGAGAAGGGAAACCAAATCTTATTGAACTGGTCCAGTTTGTTTAATAAAAGGAAGCATATTTTTTCCAGATGTAAAAGCTTTAACATTTCCTCCATCCACAATTTAACAAATGCATTTTTTTTATGTGCTTCTTTTAAACCTTACTCGTTTGCATAAATCTTATTTATGTGCTTATTTTTAGCTTTGGTTGATCTAATTTCTCTAGATCAGTTTGCTAGAAGCTTAACATGAACCGTGTATCTCTTGTTTAGCTGGTGGCAGTTCACAGAGTGGTGGTTCTGCAGACCATAGAGCTGGTGGTAAAAAGCAAGATTGAGGACATCACTTACCCTAAGATAAAGACCACCATTTCACTGGCCTCAGATGAGATGACCAGGTCTAAGGTAATAGTTCATCATTTTAAAAAAAAAAGCAATAAGAACAAGGATTGATCCACAATATAGCCCTATTTTGAACCTTTAGAATGATTTTTAGATTTATTATTTATTTTTTTAAGTGACCTTCTTTGTAATATCTCAGCTTTGTTTCTTCTGTGCAGGACGTAGTCCCTGACTGGCAGCAGACGGCTAGTAATATTTTGGTTGCGGTAGGGAACAAGTATATCAATGAAATCATGGAGGACATCCTCTGCAAATTCCAGCCAGGGGTTCTACCTCATTACTTCGTGGTCCAAACATTAGCCAGTCTCTCCGACTCCAATGGTACATATTTTACCCTGTATACATTAAGAGTAACATGGTTGTTTGCACCTGTTTAAACGACATGTCTATTCGCAATGTAACTCCATACGAAGCACTCAAACACATCTGCTGTGATGGATTTGTGTTATTTGACAGATTTGCACATTCTTTCCAGAAGGCCTTGAACGTTAAATATAATGTTTACCACCCCTTTTTCGCTGATTGCTTTGTTTCAGTTCCTATCTTAACCTCGTGTTTATCATACCATAGTATGTTAGATTGGTTCACCCATTTTACTTGACCTTTATTTGACTTCACTGTCACTTTCCTCCTGTAAAGTCACAAATATTTTCTGAGTGACTTGTGTCTACTTGCAGTTTATGGCATGGTGCCGTTCCTCAGCGCTATCCTGGGTACCATGTTGCCTATGTTAGGACTCGCCAAGCAAGACAGCATGAAGTGGGTTTTCTCCACTGGTAAGTCTACAGTTAACCTGAGGGCAGATTTATTTTAAAGATTAGATTCAGGGAAAGAAGCCATCCTCAGCATTAAGATGATGAGTAGATGGATGCAAACAAAAGAGTACTCCTTTTTATATATATATATATATATATAACAGTATTCATTCATTCATTCATCTTCTGAAACTGCTTTATCCTGGTCATAATCATGGTGGCTCTGCACTTGGTGTGAGGCACGAATATACCCTAGATGGGACACCAGTTTGTTGTAGGCAGCATGCACACACATTCACACACAGGAGCAATTTAGATTTGCCAGTCCACCTACCGGCAATATTTATGGGGAAAACTTGATGACCCAGAGGGAACCCGCACAAACCCAGACAAAAATGTTTAAAATAAGTTACTGTTAATACTGTTCACCTTTAACTTGACCTAACATCTTAGTTAATGATTAGAATATTTGGCAGTATGCTTGAAGTTAAGATTAGTTTGTGATCTTATTTATCCTAACACACTCAATCAGTGGAATTCGATTGCATTCACAATGAGGCCACATGTTACGTTATGAATTTATGGTGAATGTGTTATTGCAAATGTATTTTGTGTAATTGTATATTCACATATTAAAAAAAATAATAATAATTCTCATTTAGTGGTTTGTTATAGCTGGTATTTATATATTTGTTTGTATTAGAAGTGAATTACACAACGTCTTGGACTCTCTACCCTGATGTTTTACTATTAGGCTAATTTTAGCTGCTGAAAAAGCCACTGTGCTGCCAACATCATCAAGTGTCCTTATTGCCCTTAGCTCTTTCACGCTTCAGCGAGAGCATTCTGGAGTACCTGGCCAACTTGGACAAAGCGCCAGACCCCACAGTACGCAAGGACACATTCTCCAGTGAAATCTACGCCGCCTATGACATCCTCTTCAACAACTGGCTACAAAGCAGAGACACAAAGGTACATTAAATTAGACCGAGCGAGAAACCAATTAGAGCTAACTCAGTTAGCCAGTCAAAGAGAAACTGTTTGAGAAGTTAATGACTTAAGAGGAAGACTGTGATGTAAATCTTATTTTTAGTCAGTAAAAATCACATCAACCATCTGAATAGGGGAAAAACATCATCTCTATGATTTTGACTGTGGCATGATTGTTGCTGAGACAGACAGTTTAGTTTGAGTATTTGTATAACTGCTGATCTCCTAGGATTTTCATGCACAACAGTATCTAGAGTTTACTCTGCATGGGTCGATAAAGAAAGAACATCCAGTGAGCAGCAGTTCTGTGGATGTAAACTCCTTGTTGATGAGAGAGGTCCGTGAAGAATGGCCGGACTGGTTCAAGTTGAAGAAAGGCTACTGTAACTTGGATAACCACTCTGTACAATTGTGGTGAGCAGAAAAGCATCTCAAAATGCACAACACATCGAACCTTGAGGCAGTTGGGATAAAACAGCAGAAGGCAACATTGGGTTCCACTTCTGTCAGCCAAGAACAGAAATCTGATGCCGCGGTGGACACAGGCTCACCAAGACTGGACAGATGAAATGACAAAAAATGCAGCTTGGTCTGATGAATCTCGATTTCTGCTGATACACACAGATGGTTGGGTCATGCTGTTTGGTGCCAAAACCATGAAACCATGGACCCAACCTGCCTTGTGTAAACAGTCCAGGCTGGTGGAGGTGGTGTAATGGTGTGGGGAATGTTTTCATGGTACACTTTGAGCCTGTAATACCAATCAATAATTGCTTGAATGCCACAGCCTATTTGAGTATTGTTGCTGACCATGTGAATCCCTCCATGGCCACAATTTACCATCTTCTAATGACCACTTCCAGCATGATAATGCACCAAGTCACAAAGCAAAAGTCGTCTCAAACTGGTTTCATGAACATGACAGTGAGATCAGTGTTCTTCAGTGGCCTTCGCAGTCACCGGATCTGAATCCAATAAAACTCCTTTGTGATGTGGTAGAATGGGAAATATGCAGCATGCATCTGAAAAATCTGCAGGAATTGTGTAACACACTCATGTCAACATGGCCCAGATTCTCAAAGGAATGTTTCCAACTTGCACTATCTTGTGGAATCCATGCCATGAGGAATTGAGGCTGTTTTGAGAGCAAAGGTAGGTCCTACCCATATTAGTATAGTGTTCCTAATAAAGTTCTTAGTGAGTGTACACTAATATAATTGATTAATTAACCCTAATACTGTCTTAAGTATAAAAGCACATTCAGCGCTTATACATTTTGTAAACAATGCAGTGTTTAAATAAGATCTTTTGTTTCAGAGAATTTGTAAGAATTCATGTTGTTTTTATATCAAGCATAGAAATATAATTTGATCATTTGAACTTGTGGTGAAATGTGGCTAGTGAGGCTAGTTTCCCATGAGGAAATTGTTCCTTTTCTTTAAACAAAAACTGCTATTTCAATAGAAAATAATTTAAGGAGTTAGCAACTCCTGAGAAAAACCGCAGGCATCCGTGAGCTCATCATGTATGCAGAAGAGGGTGGATTGTGCTTTCTTCCTAGAGTGTTACAGCCATGTGACATGAGCATGAGCAGCAGATAGAAAAGATGAGGCTGGCTGGCTTCACATGTTGCGGAGAAAGCACACCTTCACCCCAGTTAATACTGTAGCTGTCACATAATAGGGGAGAGCTGGCTGGTGGGTGGGAATTGGCAGGTGACCAAATTGTGGAGAAAATGGGGGTAGTTTAAAGAGCCAAAAACGCTCTCTTTGGTTACTGAGGTTAAGATTGGGCTTTGGTTCAGGTGTATGGTGTAATTAGCTCAATGGAAGGTCCTCACTAGGACAATAAGAATGTGTGTGTGTGTGTGTGTGTGTGTGTGCATGTTTACCTTGCAGTTGCGTCTGACTGTAGCTGAGGCTCTGGGGTTGATGAGTCACTTGATGGCCCATGACAAGTTAGAGGAGCAACTTCCCAAACTCTTTCCTGCAATACTTGGCTTGTACAAGAAAAACCCTGAGCACTACATCATCAGCAAGGTGCAGCTCTTCATGACTTTACTGTGTCCTGACTCGCTGAAGCTCGAGTACACTAACGTTGTTTCAGCACTTTATTTACAGTCTTGGCAGGTTTTACTTTTGATGCATTTCTTTCATTGCATCAGTGGTGAATAATAAGTTAAACCATTAAAATTTTAAATAATATAACCTTTATGATGTAAGTGTTTGATTTTTGTGTACTTGTTTTATTGTGTGTGTGTGTGGTTTAGAGCCTTTGTCATGTTCTTGAGGCCTCTGTGAACATGGGCAGCAGGGTGCTTGAGACTCAGACGGATAACCTTCTAGTTGCTCTGCACCAACAGGTTGTGGAAGTTCTTTTCACTTTTACATTTTCTACCACTACAGTGCTTGCTTTCTCTCTCTCTCTCTCTCTCTCTCTCTCTCTCTCTCTCTCTCTCTCTCTCTCTTGTGTCTCACACTTGTGCAAGACACACATGGGCTGTGCCTAACTATAACTGTTTTGCAAGTAGTGTTCTCTACTATGCTGTTGCAACAGAACAAGTTTTGAACAGGCTTGGCTTGTTTAAAACCACCCAGTTCACGTGTGCAAACCTGCCAAAGCTAAAAAAGATTAGCGTCATGTCTGTAATTATTATTATTATTTTTTTTTATTTTTTTTATTTATTTTTTTTAATGAGACTACCTATTTCAGGTTAAATCACACTGTTCCACTTCATTTAAAACTAGAAAATAAATTTATTTTGTTCTTGGCAACAAATATTTGTCCAATTTTGTACCCTGATGTGCTTTTTCAGGTGTGTTCACCTGTGGACTATAATAATCCTCCAACCGTGAAAAACCACAATGAAGTTCTGCGATGCTTCACCATCCTTGGTAGGGTTTTTTTTCTTATTTTCAAATACTGCTCCTCAATTTGATTCTCAGTCAGTGGATTTTAGTGAAGCATTGACGTCTCCAGCAGATAAACCCTGTGAGCGAGTGATTTCTAACTTCCCCTTATAGATGGTTAATTCCCCTTATGGGCAATTTACCGTTTGGACAAAACATTGTTCAGTCCTTTGGGGACTAAAATGTGAAAGGTATTGAATAGGGAGAGTGCAGCGTGTGTTCACAGTCAGGTGACTACTGCAGTAATGCATTGGTTGGGGGAAAAAGGGGATTAAGTTCAAGCTCCATGCATCGCTGAAATCACATTTCATAAGTAGATATTTGCCGTATTGACAAGACTCTTCTAGACTTTTTATAGAGATTTATCTGTGACTATGTAATTCCTAGATATTTATTTGAATCTGAAGCATATTATGTGACCCAAATGGATTTTAAATGTACAAGCAGAACATTCATTGGCCGTTATTTAAAAAAAAAAAATTAATATAAGGTTTGCTTTTAAAGTGATCTTTGAAGGATGGGTGTGATCCAAAAATCAAGTTGGCATTTTACTTCTTAAGATTTTTCTCCACAGAAGTCAAAATCATATATCACTGTAAAATAACTGTTCATTTTGCTTCCCTGTTAAATTGTTACGATTGTTTTCTAACTGTATAAAATGTTTGTTTGTTTTTTTGAGTGAGGAGTTGTTACCGTCACTGTCATTTTGCTTGAAAGCACACTTAAAGCAAGCAAATATCTCTATACATTGTTGTTTTTTGCGGATCATAATACAGTACTAGAAGTCCTAGTCCTAGTGTGATATTTACTGCTTTTGTCTCTCCTTGACACAGCAAACACATTCCCAGACCGACTGATGGTGTTTGTCCTGCAGAGGCTGGAAAACAATAATGAGAGAAACAGAATGGGCTCCCTCGCTGTACTCCGACACCTCATCAACTCAACAAGTGAGACTCAGTCATCATCACACATTACACTTAAGTGACAGATTTAAGAGGCTCCTGATTCAACAAGTCAGTGTTATCTGATGTATCATGTGTGGAAAAATGTTTCCAAGTGGTTCCTATTCAAGTTAAGAAAATTAGAAATATTTTTATTATTATTTCAGTAATCTATCAAATTGAAACTATGTGCACAAACATTTCTTTAATATTCTTTGATTGGCTTTACTGAGATATATTATATTGCTCTATTTCTTGTAGCTTCCATAATGGAAAACAAGAAGCTTCTTATTCTTGCCAGTATGAGACAGCCTCTAGCAGACCACAGCAATAAGGTGAATTTTTCAATAATCGGTGGGTAATTTACACTCACTGAGCACTTTATTAGGAGCACCCCCCCCACACACACACACACAATTCTGCATGATTTTAGGCATTGCACTGCTGCCACACGATGTTGAGGTGTACAGGTGTTCCTAATAAAGTGCTCTGTGTGTGTGTATATACTCTACTTAAAGTATAAATTACAAAAATTACGTCATGTGCACTATGCGTCTGTACATAATTTTGAGGGGAACAATTTTTTTTTTGTCTTTAAAATTTTGAGGCAAAACTAACTAACTGCACATGTTTTATACAGTGTACTGTAGCGTCTAGATATTTGTGGGGTTGACTTATCTGTTTATCTGTGCAGGTAAAGAAGAGCGTTGTGCAGGTCATCAGTGCAATGGCTCACCACGGCTTCCTGGAGCTGGAGGGGGGAGACACACTTGTGCGCTTTATTATTCAGCACTGCGCTCTGTCTGACACTTACCATGTATGTAGCTCTTTTAAGATCGCTGTTTTCACTTTGGACCCTTTCATGTAGCCTGGTCACTCTACGATGAATGGAATGTGTTGAGTAAATGATACAAATTACAAAATGGATGTCTTTTGACATCTCAAGAACCACTGATTACTGAAATATTCAAGCAGTTAATACCAGAAGTATTTTCCAGCATGACACCAAACTTATTGAAAATAATAAGAGCCATCTATCTCGATGTGATTGTGTGTGTGTGTGTGAGATATATATATATAATGAGAATTTCCATCTGTGTTACTTGAGTATAATGCAATGAAATGGAAAACTCTCTGTAGTTCATGCATTCTATATGAAACCATTAGAGAGGCTACTTTATAAATAGTCAGTAGACTGTGTTAAACTGCCTGATATTTATATTATTATTCTGTGGAAATACTAATGATGTTTGATTGTATTATAGCGGGGACAACGTCCCTTAGATCCAGAGGAGGTGACCAATGAGGCACTGAGAAGCATGTGTGATAACACACTCCATCTTTTCACCACCACCGTGGGCCGCCTGACTGATGTGAGAGTTGTGGACAAAAATGCACACACTGACATATGGCCAGAAGTTTAGGAATGGCTATAATACTGAACATGCTTAGTAGTAATCATCACTGGTGAACATTAACATGAAGAGAGGAAGTTGATTTTATTGTACAATAATATGCACATAGGATTACAGTAGTGAAGCATGGAGATGATGATTCTTGGCCGAATACCGAACGCAGTTAAAAAAAAAAATCCTTTCATTTGGACAATTTTTTTTTCACTATTACAAAAATGACATAGCCAAATGATTATTTTCAAAGAAAAAAAGATCAATTACAAAACTACAATTTAAAAATATTAACACTGCACATTAAAAAAAAAATTCCAGCAGACATTATACCCACAAAGCACAATTTAACATAAAGTAAAATAAATAAGTCAAATAAAGATATTTTTATTTGGCCATCTTTGAGCCCCCCTTCTTGAATAGCCTATATTAGGCCTATAACTGACTGCTGAAAGACTGTAATGTACTCTATGCGCCTACAACAAAAAAAGTGCATTAAAAAGTACATCGAAAAGAGTGCCAAACAGTTGATGAACCCACAACAAATGAATAATCGTCCTACACATAAGCCTACTTAAGTCAGCCACAGATGGGCTGGGTGTGCTGGGACTGGGTGGAGGAACTTTTCTTTTCGCTGCTGCTGCTGCTGTCACCGTCACCCTGTCTTTATCGTACTCTGCATGCTGTTCAAGGTGTCTTAAACTTGTAGTGCTGTAAGTTTTTGTAGATGCATTCCCCTCTAGACAATTCAGCAGAACCGTGTCTACAAACGGCCATTTTTGCGTCTTTGTCTGACACTTTAAAACGCTTCCATACTGCGTTCATACAGTGTGAGCGCCTCTCGCTCAACGCTGGTTGCTATTTGATTGTGTCATCAAAAACGTAATTGTTCGGTAACATTTACTCATTTAGTCTGTTCACTTATTGCTGAACATTTGGTGCATCCCTAGATTACAGTGAACATAGCAGCTAAGGTTGAATAATTCAATACAACCTGTATTATTGCAATTTTCTATATAGCGAGACTAGCATAGTAGCAAGGTTAGTCAGCACACAAAATAAATGATCTGTATGACACCACAAGGAAGGAACGTCATGAACTGTAAATTGTACTTTCAACTAGCATCAGCAGCACCAACCCATAATAGCAGTGTGTGTGTGTGTGTGTTTGTTCTGGAAGAGGTCAGTTCTTTTCCTGTACAACTCCCAACATTAACAGAGGACTGATGACAGAGCTCCGTCATCACGCTGGCACTCCGAGAGTTTTATAAAGTGTGGAGACAGAGAGGGCTATTTTTACTGACTTTGTTTTGAGGTTCTTTATATAGGCCTACATAGATACTTAGATGCTATCGGTTCTTCTTGATTAGTAACCTGGCTTGTCATTTAAATCTGATGTTTGTACTCCATCAGTTAAGTTAGAAAAAAAAATAATCCACTGCTCCTGAACAGGAGATTTTGTGCTGTGTGTAAGCCATATTGACAAGTCCATTTGTGTGCTTTAGGTGTTGTGGCCGATGTTGCTGTGCTACCTGACCCCGAGTCAGTACTTCAACGCTACCACACCTCTCTGCAAGAGCCTTATCCTGCTGGCCAATAAGAAGCGATCAGCCCAAGAACCCAATTTCATCATCAACTTCAATGAGCCAGGTGAGCACCATATATCGAAGTGTATATTATGAACTACGCATTTCATGTACACACAAACACACACACGTCATCAAATGCATGCACATAAACCCAATCATGATGTCATCCATGAATGCAGCTCCAGACATTTTTAAGTGTAGAGGGCTTTTCCACTGGCTAAGCTATCCTGTGCTGGTTAAACCAGGCCATCACATAAACACACACTCTGGCTCCACAGACGCTCACAGCTCTGGCCAGGTGCCTTTTTTTGCTTGCTTTTTTCCACTTCTTTTTGGAAGCAACGTTTCACTTACAGACATTTTGTTTTTATTAACAGTTGTTTGGCTGGCTAGTACCGTCTGGTTCTAATTAGTCAAAAACCAAAAGCCGTATTTATCATGTGAATATAGGTCCGGAGTTCTTGGAGGGCGGATAATTGTTTCTCACAGCAGCAAAGATTAAACTGAGCACCCAACTTACTGATCATTTACTTGTTAATTGTAATTATTTTGTATCCAGTGACTGTGCACTTGGCTGACCCTAGTCCACCCTTTTTCTAACTCTCTTTTGTATTTCTTTAATTTTTTTTCTTTCCATTTTGTCTCTGTAGGTTCCAATCTTCCCTCTCCATATATACTAATGATAAGGCTTTTGGTAAGTGAATGTACAGTCATCACCAGAATTATTAGCACCGTTGATAACGATGGTTATAAAGAATGTCAGAGTTATTAATTCACTTAAACTCCGACTGAAAATATGACACCAATCAAACCTATAATTGATAGTTATTTTATTCTAAGGAATTCCCTACTTTCAGCATGATAATGCACCATGTCACAAAGGAAAATTCATCTCGAACTGGTTTCATGAACATGAATAAGTTCAGCGTTCTTCTGTGGCCTTCCCAGTCACTGCATATGAATCCAATAGAACACATTTGCGATGTGGTAGAACGGGAGATTCAAAGTATGAAAGTGCACCTGACAAACCTGCAGGAATTGTGTGATGTAATCATCTCAACATGGACCAGAATCGCAAAGAAACCCTTCCAACAAGTTTTGGAATCCATGCCATGAAGAACTGAGGCTGTTTTGAGAGCAAACATAGGCCCTATCCAGTATTAGTATAGTGTTCCTAATAAAGTGCTCATTGAATGTACATTACCCAACAATTATTGAAAAGCTTATTGAAACATTATTGCTGTGGTCTGCTAGAGTCTGTTTCATACTGGCAAGAATAATAAGCCTAATAATGATCATCCATGACCTTGTATTTGATTAGGATATAAATATGAGCTGGTGCCTGGCCAAATTTCCTTAGTTATTTATCAGCATGGAATTGAAAATACACAAATGTAATGAGACAAAAATGAACATAGAACCCATTTCTTTCCTCCAAAAGCAAAGAAACTTGTTAGGATACATGACATAATGGACTCTATGAAGTACCATGAAGTAACCATGAAAACAACAAGAAGCCTCAAAAAAAAAAAAAAAAAAAAAAAAAAAAAAAAAAATAACAAGAAGCTACGGAGTTGTGGTTTGTTTTCCCCCAACAAAAAAAACAAAAAAAACAAAAACACACCCCCCCTTCCCCTCCCCCCCCTCCCAACAAACCCAAAAAAAAAACATAAAAAAAAATTTACTTCAATTGAAGATTTCTTTCACATTTTCTGTTTGAGTTTAAGCTAATTATCCACAAAGATATTTCTTCCATAACCTTTTTACCCATCTTGACCAAGGGTGCCAAAAATTCTGTCGCTGAATTTTCCTGTGCTTTAATTAGTTTTTGTCCGGAGTTTAAATAATGAAGTATGGAATTCGGCAGATAAAGTCAGCAGACATTTATGTTCAGTGTTTTTAAGCCTTCTGTAATTTCAGCATTAATGATCTACTCTGTCTATAATTACAAAATGTAAAACATGAATGTGCCTTCATTATAATTTTTTTTTTAAATTTATACTCATGGTTTTATTGCATTTGCATAGTTAAACTGTCTGTGACCACTGCTGAAATGTTTCCTAGGTGAATGCCTATTTCCCATTCTCATATCGAGGTCATGGTACACCCTCTCTGAGTCTTCTGAATGCCATCAGTCCCAACATTAACCCTAAACTAGAAGCACTATGGGAGAGCGAGATCCCAAGACTCCTTAGCTACCTGGAAGGTCAGTATTCAAGTTTCACCTAGGCTATGTCTGAAGGTGTCGGTAAGAGACAATGCAAATAATTAGTTAACAAATCTTCTTCTCCAGTTTAGTACAGTTTGATTTGAACTACACTTGCTCTAATGCATTTTTTTAAATGAGACACATAAGTGATTTAGGCCTATTCACAATGAAACACTCACTTAACATCACTTATACACTTTTTTTTTTTTTTTTTTTTGGTTTTGCTTCAGTTGTCCACCCCCCCCCTCCTAAGGACATGTAAATTTACAAGGTATTCTCAAAATGTCTGTTAAAGTGAAGTCTTAGCTAAAAGCACTCATTTCTTCAAAAGCAAATGGATTCCTGTGTGATTTTATGACTGCCAGACGTGTCAATAAGAGAACCTTTTATCATTTTAATGAGGAAAATTTTACATTTCCTAACATTCTTGTAAAATTATATGGTTAAATCGCATTGTTTTTTGATACTGGATGTAAGCCAGATTTTTTGCTACTCCAGCTGTGATGAACTGTTCTCTTTCACAAAACCAATCATACTTTCATCATCAGAATCCACACCAGAAGCATTTGACAAAAAGAAATGGGAAGACAGCCTCCTTTTGGTAAGTAGCCGTAGTCAATCTATACAGTGTGTTTAGAAATTATACCGTTTTGCCTTAGTTTGCTTCCTGTTGACGTGTCGATCTGTGGTATATCATGATGATTATGTTGCTCTCTTGGGGAAAGTTCCTGTCTAAAACTCTGGTAGCCGTTGATGATGGCCAGTGGAGCTGTCAGCTGGTGGTTGAGGCAACTCGATATCTCCCAACCTACAACCATTCTTTAGAGGAGAAGGTCTGTATTAGTAAAGTAAAACTCCTCAATTCTGGCTATATGTTGAAATTTATGTATTATGAATGGATTGTACAAAGTCAGTTCTGGAGTGCGCTCTTAAAAATATTTACACATTGTTTCCAGCAGTCTATCGGCTCATTTAATCTGATACGCTCAATACCCTCTCTAGAGCTTCCTGTATAAGTGTATCGGTGTGGCTCTGCAGCAGTCCTCCAATAAGGAGCTGGTGAGAAAACAGCTCCAGGAGATTCTGATCAGCACCCGCCATAACGACGCCACCGAGAGAGCGGTACAGCAAAGAAAACACATTACACACACTGCTCTGTTTGCTTTCACCTCTTTTATCTGCCAGCATCTGTCCGGCCTCTCATTTATCGTCTTAAGCACTCCAGATGCTGTAATCTCAGTCATAGGCTCGTCTGCTCACTTGTTTGACGTGACCTTTAGTGCAGTTTCCTGTTTGAGCATCCAATTAAAGGCACATGGTTTCACTGTTTGTTTCATTCTATCAGGATTGCTCAGAGAAATGTGGTCTTGTGACAAGAATGTATTCAAAGCTCACTGCTAATTTGCAAAGGGAGGTCATGGCTAAGCTCAGGGCTGGTGAGCAGTATGGTTTTATTACAGAGATTTGATCAGAGAATGCAGCCCAGTGGTTCCTAATTGCAGAATGGTACATACTGATGATTACACTGGAACCACTGCTTGGAAATTGGATACTTAAACAACCATTTAAAATCTACTAATATGTAATAATGAGAATAACTGGGAGTGATTTGGTTTCCCAGGGAGTAGCGATGGCTGTGGGGCTTTGTGCCAGCAGTCATTTGGATGGCACTCTGGCCAAGCTTGAAGAGTTTGGGAAATCTGATGCCTTCAAGAAAGCCTCTGGGATATTCAGCTTGCTCAAAGTAAGTTCTACTGGCTTCTCTGGTGAAAGGAAACCAAAATGTTTCAAACAAATCAATAAAGGGCTCACAGACATGTGTGGTTATTATTATTACTGTTCTCATTACTGCTAATGTTGTATTTTATGGATGTCTTGTCAAGCAGGATAAGAATGATGTGGATGTAGAGAAGATGAAGAGCACTTTGATTTTGTGTTATGGCTACGTGGCCCTGAATGCTTCAGAGGACCAGCTTCTCATTCGTCTCGACAACGACATACTCCGCAACATCACCAAGCTATTTAACACCAAGGTAGAATTAACAGGAGCTACACATTATGTTGGAATGGTTCTTTTTTTATCATTTAGCATTAAAAAGCTTGACTCATTGACTGAAATTCAAACTCTTGCATGCACAGGCACTTTAATTACTTAATAATATCTCCTGCCCAACACTTTATCTAACACATTACTTAAAGGAATTCTAAATAAACTCTTTAAAACTCATACATATATTTTATGTAATAAGGTTTATGTTAGTGAAAGGGCTCTAACAAGGTGTAAAATTACATGAAGATTTGCTTTATATTTTTATTTCAACATTCTGTTTGATTCAAAACTTCCATTAGACACTGTTTATAAAAAATTAAAAAAAATTGGTTAAAAAAAAGGTTAGTCAGACCACTATACACCTCAGAGTCGTAATTCTTTCCTAAATGGAACAAAAAACTTTTGTGGTTTCGTATTGTAGTTGAAAACCAGTGTCTGCTGGAGAAGCGGCCATGCTTAGCTTGGCACTCACCCTGAATGACCTAATGTCAGTGAGATCCTGACTGAGGTAGAGTCCTCTAAAAGGCCTAATTCAAAATTGTGCAAGGCTAAACCGTTACAAAAAGCAACGGTGCACTTCATTCCTGATTTGATTGGTTTGATTTGAAATTTGTAGTAGTCGTTATGCTTAGACTCACTACACTGATATCAGCCAATCCCTTAAAAATAAATTGAGCTTATTCTGAAGAAATCGTTTACAGGAGAAGTTGTTTTGTACATGGCATAGAGATTGTGTTGTAGCTGCAAGCTCCGACTGCTCTGCTAACCAGATTTTATTAAAATCAGTTCTGCACACATTCGGATAATTAAAGTTATTTAGTTTATGAATATTTGACTATTCGAAGACCAGGAGAATGCTTTTTCAATTCTTTCATTTTAGACCAGGTGTTTGATTTTTTTTTTCTTACTCTTATGAGTGCTCTTATTAATTATCTGTCTATAGATGTGGTATGTGAATTTACAACAGCCAAAGAAATTAGAATAATGAATGTTTTCCTCAAAAGAGTTTCCAGTGTTACAGTAAAAAATTAAACTAGCATTTTTAAAATCTTGGTTTATACAGAGATTATTGTCGTATTTAAAGTAGAGTGGATATCTAGATGTGTGTGTGGAAATGTGGTGTGTTATCCTGATGTACCGTGTTTTAAATTAAACTCCAACATTACTTTTATGTTGCACAGGTTCTTGGAATTAAAGTAGAGACAAAGGTACCATACGGAGCCTCTTTCTTTCTCTGACCTGTTCAGAATCAACTAAAACCTTTTGTCTTTACTCTCGAGGCCTTAAATGAAAATTCAAGGAACATGAACTTCTGAACTTCTCAAAAAAGAAGAGAGAGAGAAATAAACATTTTGATTGTGTCTTTGTAAATGAGTCTCTTCAGAGAAGAGAAATTTTAAACCTCAAGACATTTCGATGTTTATTCAGAGGAGATGAGATGCTGAATTATCTGTAGATCTCCTCTTGGTGCCTCGGTAAACATAGTTCTGTGGCTTTGAGAAGTTCAGAAGGCTTAAGAATGAATCTCTGTCAACTAACCCACTGAATACTTTCTGTTACTAAATCCTCACACTCATGGTTCTGTGGACTTCTATGGTTCCTCAAACTTTTCCTAAAACAACCTACTTAATCTGTCTTTCCACTAACAATGTTGAGGTTGAGGGTTATGATTTGTTCTTTCTGCCTCTATATCTAGTTGATTTTATATTAGTACCTCAGATTCAGAATGATCCGTACAGCTAAAATTGCTTTGTTCAAACGAGTCTATTTGAATCCAAAGTGTCTATCTTCAGACTTTTCTTTATCTAAACTTTGGGTGTGTTAAGATGAAACTGGAGTTAACTTGCTGGATGAAAAATATAATTTTATGTCACCCTGATGTGGTCTTTGTTCAAATACTAATACAGCATGGCTTACTTAAAGAGTGGTGTGTAAAGTGATGAACCTTGTAATTAAGTCTTTGTTTATGTCTTTCTCTGTGTTTGAAATCTTTACAGGACCTCACCATGAAGCTGAGTCTAATTCAAAGTATTGGCCTGATTGCAAAAGCCATTAATACCTGCACTCACAAACAGGGATACGTCTTCACCCGCAAGCAGGAACTCATGGGAATAATGATGGTGTGTGACTTCTGTAGCATCAGTTGAAACACTTGATCACGAAGCTTCTAGAATTGCCCTCTCGGTTTGTTGCAGGGAATAAATACATTTTATCGACCTGCCAGTGAGCGAGTTTTCCCATAGATTGATGCACAAAATGTGTTACGATCCAGAACAATTAAAATTATTGAAGTATTGTTTGCCAGCTTATTAGGTAGTGTGGTGCACTTTCTTGGCATTTAGGGGAGGAATAAATAAAGTTTAAACATATGGCTACATACATACCTGCGGATGCTGAATGCATTGTGCAGAAATGTACCATGTGGAAATAATTGTGTTGCAAATAAGTTTCTGCAGTTTGGATGCAGCTCTTTCCATCTCATTCCCAAGATGTCTGATATGGTTGAAATACAGAGCTTGACTTCAGTTTCACAATCTGTTTTCATCCATTTAATCACCATCACTGGTAGTGTTTCAGATTTTTTATTTTTTTGTACTATTCTTAGACAGTAAACTCTTGAAATGGTTGTGAGTAAAAAGTCGCTGCTAGATGCTAGTACGTTAGAACCTACACAACTAGCGCTAACTGCTTGTTCCACCTCTCAGCTGAATGTTAATTAATGCTAGAAATACTAGTCTGCCTGATTTGTACCACAGAGTGCAGTCACATGGTTTATGACTTGTTGGAATGTATAATCGTGAATATGACTGGTGTATATAATAACCTCGCACCTTATTGTATACAAGGTTTAGAAATAACAATTTCTAATAAAATGCTGTCATTGAAATGTAGAAATTGAGTGGCTCAATTTCACAGTACAAAGTCTAACTAGAGAAACCATGTGTTTTGTTTTTCGATAGGATTTCATCAAGGCGGAGCCAGTCGATGCCATGCGTACTCCAGTGCGCCACCTTGTTATGACAACATGTGCCAATCTCAAGTATCCTTTAAGGCAACAAAGCCAGTGTTATTCTATCCGCTTGTTAATTCTGACATCACCACGTGGCGTGAAGCCATTTCCGAGTCCAAAAGTTGACATTTAAAGGTGATCTGCCATGATCTGGCTGAAGTATTTAAAAAAAATCCAAACCCACCCCCGCCCCCCCAAAAAAACCCCAAAGAACAACGTACAGCTATAACTTTGGACATAAACGAAGATGAAAAACTAAATATGGACCAGCCAGGTTTTGGAGGGATAATGTAGTTGGGCTAGTTGACATACGATGATCTGCCACCCTGTCTAGCTATAGACGTATCGTTTGTTTAATATAAACACAGCACTGGCAGTGTCTTTTAGAAATGTTAGGGTGAGAGTTAAATTGTTTTCAATATAGGTGCATGTTGAGGGTCAGTCGTGAGGTACAACACCTGCTAGTGTCCATTTGGCAAGTGCATATGCCGTCATATCATATGGCAGCTTTATTGATTTGTTTGGAGAAAAATGTTCCGACGTGGAGTGTGTGTGGAAAAGGGCGACGACACTGAAAACGGACAAAATTTCAGCCAAAGAGTGTCTGAGATGACACTTTCGCAGGTTATGCTGTGGTATGTTGAAAATACAACAGCGTCTGCCAACGTGGTAGAAGCTTGTACCCGGAAACAGTATTATCTGAAGTTCGCTACGTCACGACTTAACAAGCAGATAGCTTTGTTACGTTCACAGTGATTGTAGTAATGTGCTTAAATAACCTTTAGCATTTTTTGCAAGGCTGCTATTTTTCAGTATTTTATAAACTTAGTATTATATGAAGAGATGTTCTGAGATCGACGTTTTGACATTCCAGCTAATAAAACCCTTATGTTCTGAAATCCGTATTTATAGCTCAACATGGGCTATATTTTAACTTTGTCAAATTTACATTATCAAAATGCTAAAGCAATTAGAAAGACCACAGTGCCTGAATGGGCAAATTCACGTAGCCTAGTCCAAAATCTAGTGGAAAGCCATCCCAGAACATGAAGGTGTCCACAAACTTTTGGACATATAGTGTAGAACATGTATGATTGGGCAAGTCCACTGTTCACCTTGGATGATGATTGGCTGGCAGATGGAACGTTATAAATCCAATTTAACTTTGAGGTTGGAGATAGAACTTTTCTGTTTTTTTATTTTAAACATTACACCAAAAACTTTGGAAAATAAACTTCACTCACTGTTTCAGTACTTTGAATCCACCACTGGCTGAGAATGAAAATTTTGAAATGCTGAAAACGTGCATCAATGGGGTATTTGGGCTTCCTACATTAGAAATGGTGGAAAAAGCCAAAGACGAAGAGGTTCTTGACCCCAAGGAACGAGAGGTGCGGAATGAATCCTGGCTGACAGACACATGCACATTCTTGAATTTCCACCACTGTTTTTAGAAAATAATCATATGTTAGTGGTAGGTGCAGTTAATCTGGTTGAGCATTGCTTTGCATATTATTTTGGAAAGTGCACATTTCTAAAATATGAATGATGGGCAGAAGCAAAATAGTTTTGAAGAACCACAGTGATTTTTATTTTTTCATGTCATTCATAAAGATTCACTTTAAAGCAGAGTCATCATCAGGTGATTTATATTGGTTTTGGGGAAAATGGTCATGCTTACAAGAACATTTCCTGCCTTTTCCAAAGTAAATGAGTCAAACTGTTAAACCAACACAGGATTCAGAAGTGTTCAGAAATGACCATTTGTCATGGATATCTGCAAAACTGTCCAATATAATCATAACTAACCTGGATCTGGTTTCCTACAACTATCATATAAGCCAAAATCTAATTATATAGTACAGCATGTATCACTTTAACACGTCTGAGACCAGTGTACCACATTTGTGTGCATTCTGTTACAGTGGTTTCCTCTAAAAAGCCATCACTACTATAAGAAATGGGTCATATGATGGAATCCAGATGTGTTTCAGCAGCTAACAGCCCCCTCTTTTCAGGTCTTATATGGATACACCTTCAGTGCCCTTCATGAACTGCTATGCAGTGTTCTGGCCAGAGATTTAAGTCCAGATGGTATTCAGACTATGTTCAAGGTAACCAAAATTCGACAAACGTTATCTTATGTAAGTCTTAAATTTATTAAACCCTCATTTTTGACTGCTTTGTTTCCCTCCCAGCATATAGAGAGCTGGTTCAGCTCCAAACAGGACCATGAGCGTGAGAGAGCAGTGAGGACTGCAGCCGAGATGCTGCAGTTCTACCTGGACAGTCTCAGTGTCAAGGTGTGACATACAATCATATCTATCAAAAGTTTGCGTTTTCTTCATTTTTACTATCATATTACTATCTGCTACTATTAACACTGTGAAATCACACATTATGCAGTGACCAAGACAAGTGTTAAATGAGAACTATTTCTATTATAAATACTATTTTAAACGGTATTCCTGACGAAACTTTACACACAATTGGCATCTTCTTAATCAGATTCATGAGAGATCATCACCCAGGAGACTTTTCTTAGAGTTCACACAAGCTCCAAACTGCTTCTCCGAAGTTTGAAATGAAAACTGTGTTTATGGGGAAACAATTTCACTTTAATTAAAAGTAAATTAAAGTTTACTAAAGTGTCACAAACCAGTAAAATAAACTCAAACATGGACATTAGTGTCATTTTTTTTTTCTTCTGCAAATTCCAACCATAAGCCTTTATCAAAATGTTTTGAAGACTATAAAAAATATATATTTGAGAAAGGTTGTGCATCAGAAGTAGTGGTGCAGTAGATGGTACTGGTAGTGATTTTGCTTTAAAATGAATTCAGTTCGTGTGCCTTATTGATGCTGAGCATTTTGTTTAGCCAGTTTTTGTTATTCACTCATGACTTCATAGCCTGTATTTTCCCAGACAACATATGAATTTTTGTGCAGACCTTAGTGACCTTCCATAACCTTGGAGCTTTATTGGGGCGTCTGGCCCCACGCTGTACGGACCCCAGTGCTGCGGTGCGTAGGGCCGCCATAGACTGCATTTACTCACTCTTACATATTCAGCTGCGCTATGAAGGTAACATCCTATACTATAACAATGCTCCCTGTATTATTTATTCTTAATACTTATTGACTGACTGTACTTACTCATAATTAGCTCAACAGTTTTTCCAACATGTTTGGACTTCTTTGTGTCTTCACTCCTCATTGTTTGCTTATTTCTGTGTCAGCACATTTATTAGGCTTGACATGTACTTGACCATATAGCAGTTATTTTAAATGCAGTTTCATGACATGGATTTTTACATCAAACTTGTAAAGCTTCATGCTCCAAAGTTCTTGCTTAAGTATAGTACGTTAGGCAATGGGCATGTGTGGGTGAGTAAAATACAGTTGACCCCCCCCCCAACACTTTGTTCATTCATGCCTATTCTGTGCTCCTCAGGCTTTGCACTGGACCACAAAGATGAGTCAGTTGAAAGTTTATTAACATTGAGGGAGAAACTAAATGACCCTGACCCCTCAGTCCTCTATAAAACCTGTTCTGAACTCACGAAGGTAAGAAACAGTGTACATCATGCAATTACTACAACACATTAACACATTTATTAAGAAACAATTCTTTGGAAAAGGTTTTCCATACTGTTTGTGAAATCAGTGTTGCTATTAAATTCGTTGGCATATCCTTGTGTAGTGATTTTACTACTTGCCCCTTCCTTAATTGACCGAAAATGACACAATTGCCTAATAATCATGATGAATGGTACAATAGATTTGGAGCACCGATGATAACGTGTGTCCAATTATGCCATCGTTATCACATTCCTGACTTGTTAAGATTGCATGAGTCTTGGCTTATTTATGATGATAGTTTCTGTCTCTCTGGCTTGCGGCAGATCATCAGTAAACGTCTGCCTCAGCAGCAGCTAAACACACTGATCTTCATGCTGTTCGAAGGTTTGGTGGATTCCCAGTCCAACTGCTCCAGAGCCTCTAGTGTCATTCTGAACACACTGCTCAAAAACAGAGGGGCAATGCTGCAAGACCTGGTAATTATACCTACAGGTTATGTAAAAAAAAAAAAAAAAATTGCTAGTCTTAATTGTTTTCCCTCTGTAAGTGGTAATGAGTACAAGGTCAATATGCAATGCAATGCAAGCATATTTTGTATATTCTCACTACTCTGCAGTTCACTCTTCATTTCTCTGCATGTTTGTGTTTCAGGTGCCAGAGATGTTGGAGTTACTGCACATCCGGTTACAGGTCATCTCTGAAGAGCAGGTGAAGGTTGCAGTCGCGCAGTCTGTCCTGATCCTCGCCACACAACACCTGCAGACAGTCATTAACACACTCCTTTCATATCCTCTTCCTTTCGACAGGTACGGTATATTCAGTCTGTTTTCCCATTATGGTGCGTGTAATCTTTTTTACAAGGCAAGCGTGTTCTCAGACTGAATGTGAAATGTTTGTGTGTTGTCCCTCAGTTGGACCAGTGAGATGTGGATCGCTCTGGGAGCAGACAGCACTGTAGCCCGGCAGATCATGGAGATGATCATGGAGAAGTTGAATGTCATTGTGCCCTATGTGGATAAGAAAGAGTCCATACTGAAACCAGGCATGACCAAGGTGGCCACCAATCAACCGTTAGCGGTGAGTGACTGTGTGTTTGGATCCATCTTCTCCACTGATACCATTTAGAATCAGCCATGCTTGAATTTTGCTAATTAGTACATCAGTAGCAACATTTTTTTTTTTAATTACATAACTCCAGTAGGGGGTTGCTGATAGACTGTCATGGCCTCAAATGTGTGGCGGTCTGGAAAAACCATTGGATGTTCCTGTGGTGTAATTCTGGAAACTGGTCAAAAACGATGAAAAGTCTGGTTTTGATCAATGTTTTGACATCTGTACATTAAGAAAACATGACATGCCTTAGCTATTTGTGTGCAAATATCATCTCAGGGGAGGGGCCAGTTTAATAAAGCAATGCTAACTGCAGTCAGTCTGCCTGAAAACGTCTAAAATCTTGTTACCTTGTAAATTTACAGAGCTGTTATATTTGTTTTAATCATGCTTGTTTGCAAACATTATCATTATATCTGTCTGCATGACTGCATCCATGTCATTAACTGTGTGTAGATGACATGTGCCCTGCGTGAGATGATGCTGAATGGACACACTGAGGAAGCTGTGGTCAGTCTGTTCCCACAGCTGTTCAGTGTCCTCCTGGTGCGCATGGGCTCCAGTGTTGGGGTTCAGCTGCCCAAAGACATTAACAGCAACAGTATCCGAGCAGAAAGCAAAAGCCCCAGCAAAAGCACCATTGCCAACTTTGATGTCTGTGGGTGAGTCACATCAATGTCACTGTGGATAACTAGATTTCCAATCTTTTAATTTCTGTAGCTTGTTCAGATTAGTTCACTAATTTGTAAAGACGTCTTTCTGCTTTGCCTAACTAATGTGGAGCATGATCAGAACTATAAATAACACTTGACAAGCATATCATATGTTCAGACAACCAACAGCTGGAGGGATGTAAAAACAATCCATTGCCATTCATCTTATTATCCAGAGATTGCAAATTTGAATCCTGCAGCCATCTGTAGACAGGAGCAATATTGGCCATTCTCTCTGAGAGGGAGGGATGGCAAGCTCTGTCTGCCTGGTCAGTCACAGCAACACTAGCCAGTCATGAGTGTTTGTCATCTCATGTATGCTGATAGCTGATGGCAGATAGCACTTTCCTCCGAGTGTGTTACGCTGCCCTGTGATGCAGGCTGAGCAGCAGCGTTGAAAAGATGTGGTTGGCTGGCTTGTCTCGAAGAAAGCATGTATTAGCTTTCACTCTCCCTCACGGGTAGCCATTGTATGATGGGGAGAGTTGGTAGCTGGGTGGGAATTGGCAGATGACCAAATGGGGTGAAAAATGGTGATTAAAAAAAGGTAAACTATTTTAATCCATAAAATGAGTAATTAATATAATTTGGTAATGCTAGGTTTCACTGAGGTTAGGCATACACACAATTGCAAACAACCCAATTAAAAATGTTTAAATAAAATAAAAACAAAAAACAGACAGATAACTTTGCAGACATGACTGAATTGAACAGAAGGAATCTGATATTGACTGTTACTTATTCTATCACCTTAGCATTAAAAAGACCTCATTGTGAGTGAAACATACAGTATGTGTGGATAGCCTGTTGGTTGTTTTGAGCTGTTTCTGAGGAAATGCTTATAATGGAAATATTGTTAATCAGCTGTGTTGGAGTGCGTCAGTTTGAATGATCAGCTAGAGCATGAATATTTTATATACATTTTTGTATTAAACAAAATGTCACTGGCACAGTTTGAAATGTTTGTGTGTGTGTGTTTCCTACAGTACTGCAGTTGAAGCCTTGCGCATCCTACTGGCTCGAGCTCATCTGGATGTTGTAGAAAAGGTGCTCGACCAAGGTGCCGTGTGGGACAAGATGAAGGACCCTCAGCAGCATACAACGGGGGTCACTCTCCTCTCCAAGTATGTGGCGTTAAAGCCCTTTTTTTTTTTTTTTTTTTTGCCTTTGTTTATTTATTAATTTTCATATGATTCATTTACATGTGATTAATTTACATATGATTCATTTTCATGTGATTCATATTCATGCATATGATTCATTTACATGTAATTAATTTTCAGCCCTTTTAATTGACTTTTGATATGTTTGTTTATTTGAATTGACCAAATTGGAATAGTTGGTAATTAATAAGTGTAATTCTAGCTGGATGAGGTAATGGGTCAGGAGAAATGTCATGTATGAACCCTGAGTGTTTTTGTCTCTGACAGAGCGATGGCGAAGCATGCAGGTCCACGAATCCCGGCTATAGTGGAGAGCCTGTGTCCGTCCCTCAGCAACATCTATGAGTGTCAGAGAATCACGGTCACAGCTTTCTTCTCTGAGGTAAGAGCTTTGCAGATGCCTTTTGTGTTCATAGAAACTTAATATTGCGTCAATTTAGGGCGCAAGGTGGCTTAGTGTTTAGCACGTTCGCCTCACACCTCCAGTGTTGGGAGTTCGATTCCCGCTGCCGTGTGTGAGATTAAAATGCTTTGCATAATGGTATATTATGCCAGTATATTATATTGTAATATGATGCATGTATACCAGACACCAATTAAGAATGACAATTTTTTTTAAAATCATTCTTTTGTCTAATAATCTTCGTACTTAACAAGAGCCAGTAGGGCTTAAGGTGCAGAAATTACATAAATAATCATTTTCAACTGAAATAAAAAAAAAAGGAAAATTAAAGAATTTCATGTCAAGTACGTATGTCGTGATTTTATCTTCCAAAATTAAATTAGAAGTACCCTATTAGGAGAATGTACCCTTCAGTCCATCTATATTTTGTTGCTATTCCATATTTCCAGTTTGTTGATTTGTTGTACAAGGGCAAATGCATAAATACAGTGTTTTTCATCATTGTTTGGTTGCAATTGATAATGCAATTTTAATAGCAAAAGTCAAACAGAAGGAAAAGTGTGTATATTTGTAGAATGTAACAGATAAGTTATGTTATCATCACAGCATTTTAAAGTTTTTAAAATGTTTTTTCTGTGACATCTCCTGAATAGAAACCAACCAGTAGACAAAGAACAACACCACCACACGAGTTCTCAGATTTTTCAAATGCAAATCAGCCTTTTTTTGTTGTTGTTCTGACAAATAAAATGTGTGTTGACATCTAGCCTTCTTTAGATAAATCTAACTTTTAAATGTGTTGAAAAAAACATTTTCAAGAGTAAACCATTTTCAAATTGTCTAAATTTTTGGAACCCCTAGAATTTCTAGAAATAAACATAATGTAACCAAAACATTCCCATTTATATTTTAAGTTCACTTGATTGTTTATAAACACTTAAGCAGGCCAAACAAGCAAGATTGAGGCCAAACATTAAGGCCAGGCAGATTTCCCTAACCTTTTCAACCCATTTTTAAAAATCAATACTTCCTGAGCTGGCTGTGCAGGCCATACTCTGTCCTGTAAAAGTACTGTAAGACCTCATAAACATTTTGTTTAGTCCAAGTTAGAATGTGAGAGTGGGGGAAATCACAGTAGATGCTAGGGATGGGCAATATGGACATAAAACTAATTTTCTGGTATTTATTGTGATGGCAATGTCAGTGACGACATTGTACCATGCACCACTCACTTCACATGAGCTGTGAATGGGTCGCAGACCGTCGCACACACATGCATCATCATCTAGGCCTTATCGTAATGGGAACACTAATTCTTATTATGGGGAAAATTTCTATCACACATGATAAGATATTGCCCATCCCTGCTAGTTACCATTTGCAATATTTGACACTTAGGCCCAGGTTAAACTAATTGCTGACCACAGTTTTAAAGGGTTTCAAAGAGGTCTAAAAAGATTCATGAAAATGACTACGTGTGGAAACTTCTTTTCATAATGAAGTGTCTCTCTCTCTCTCTCTCTCTCTCTCTTTCTCCCTCTTCCAAGTTGCTTAACCATCATGTGGCGACTGAGTTGAGGATGATTGATGTATTGATGAACAACATGATGGAGAGGATTTCAGACCCATGCTGTACTGTCCGTATGCTGGCCATCAGAGGCTTGGGGAACATTGCCATTGGCTCGCCAGAGAAGGTACTAGGACCTGATCTACAGTGTGGGCTGAGAAAGACTGCAAATATTCATCATGTTGGAAAATGGCTGACAGTGTAATTGTGTAACGACTAGATCCCATTGAAGATGTGTAAATTTTTGTAAACATGTAGCCAGTCAGTTACATACTTTCATAATTATTCTAGAGGTCAAGATTTTATTTTGTTTCAGCGTTTTTAATAATGTAATGCAAGAGCATGATACACTTAAGTAATGTCTGATGAGAATTCATTACATACTCATTTCACCACGTCTAGGTGAATAAATATGCTAAGGAGCTGTTGGCAGCCTTGAGTTCAGGGATGGAGGAGAAGGATGACCCTGGGAAGCTCATCACTCTTGAGGCTATGTCTGGCATGTCCAAGGTGTTGCTCTACCTGGATGAGAAGAATGTCCACATGTTGGTAGTTTACATCTTCATGAAGATTAAACCCTTCCTGGAGAATGTGAGTGGAAAAATACAGAATGGCTTTACTGCGTAAAATTTGCTACATTTTAGCGCTTTTTTTCACCAGGCTATGCAAGTATGTAGTATATTAGGTAGTTGAGCCCTATTTTATCTTTCTTACAGCTTTAGAGCATTCTCCCTTGAGGTTATGATACTGTTTAGAATAATACCAAATGGGATTTTGGACAATTATTTAACAAGAATGCACAATTGTCTAGTTGGGCAACTTGAGTCAAAAGGATCCCTTTAATGTCCTTTTAAAATTTTAACTTGTAAAAGTCAAGTTTACATCCATTTTTAAAGGATTGCCATTTTTTCATTACAAATGTTTTACAAATCTGTTTATAAATGGACGCTTTATGAAGCTAAAGATAACTGGGTTGCAGGGATGTGTGATCATTTTTTGGACCATGTATTGTGGGTTATTTTATGGCCTTATTTATAGTTTGGCTTCTTAAAACTGATTCATTCTGCTTACAAACAATAACCTGTATGTGTCAGCTATCCAACAGGCACACAGTACAGATTCCTTTCTGCATGTGTTCATAAGTTTCAATGAGAGTGTTCTTAGATTCCATGCTGTGCATTAAACCATCAGCCTAACACAATTTCAATCCACAAGCCTCTTAGAATTAAAATGGACCTTCCGCTTTGGTGTTGTATCCTGCAGGAGAACGATGAGATCCGCTGTGCTTCCATCATACTGTTGGGGAACCTGTCAAAGTTTGGCTCAGGGGAACCTGTCTTTAAAGACCAGATTCATAATGTGTTGGTCAGTCTGCTCCTGCACCTCAGTGACCCAAGTGCACGGGTCGTCAAGGTCAGTGTACAGTATCTGAGCTTATGCTTGAGGACATGCTTTCACCACCGGCTCTAGTTGCACTTTTCTGTTTACTATATCTAATTTACTGACTAATAGTGACAGAAGTGAGTGAAAATAGTGATAAAACCGTCTGTCTGTCTGTCTGTCCAGGCATGTAAATATGCTATGCGTGTGTGTGCTCCTGTCTTGGGATCCGAACAAATCACCAACATGTTTCAGAACCATCTCCATGAAGAGAAGTGTCTTCACTATGGCGAATTCATCAACGACCTTGTCAAGTACCTAGTGAGTTGCATTATCGGACACGTTTATGAACGTGTTATGAGCTCGGAGAAATTACTTTGCACTGTAACCCTGTCGTCGTCCCCCCCCCATGCCAGTCCGCTCTATATTTCAGTAAATTATTATTGTAATCAGAATCCTACTGGGGTGTTTGCAAATGCTGGTTATAATTTATTTCTTATGGTTTCAAATCGTGTGTGTGTGTGGTATTTTCATGCCATAACAGTATCTCCGGAGTTGGCTAGGAATGATGCCTGATTATTGAAATCAGGTGTTATTTTGCATAATTGGAGCAAATACAACACACACATGCCTTGAATACGCCTACTTTAAACAGTCAGAGCCAGTGACACTGCAGCTTGCATTTGTCTCTCATTTTCCTGTATTATCTATCAAAGTCTTTATTTAAAATACACTGTGATTTGCTCAAAGATTCAAGACTTCCCAGGAATGCTGAATTTCTACCATGTCACAGTCATTCAGTTCTTCAAGAGCACCTGGGCAGAGATTCGAGCAAGTGCTGCTATGTTCATAGGTAAGATAATCCCTGTACTAATGTCAAATCGACGATGTTTATCGTAACAGAATGACACGTTGTTGTGCATCTTTGTCAAGGTTTGTCCACATTAGGTTATTACTGTCTAAAGTTAAATCTGTCTGTCTCTCTCTCTCTCTCTCTCACTCTCTGTGTGTGTTTCTCAATTTCAGGGTTTCTACTGGGAAATTTGCCCAAGGAGCACTTCTCCCATATGAACATGGGGATAGTGACTAAGGGTAACTAATGTATTATAAAGTACATCACCTCTGTGGCTCTGCAAATGTTTACTTGTGGCATGCACTAGTTTTCTTCATTATGGTCTCCTTTATAAATATTAGCACACTAATGAATAAGTAGATCAGAAGTTGCTCGTAGTATCATCATACTGGCACACATTGGTTGATTATTAGTGCTGTAAAATGATCATAGCATCAGAATGATCTCCAGAACACTGTCTGTCATTGTCTGAACAAATACCTAAAGACGACGGCAATGACAAACCATAATATAAAACACGTGCACACAGTAATAATGAGAAAGCAAGTTAATTTCAGGATTGAAATCTCTAATCAGAAGTATGCATTTCGTGTGCTGAAAAGAAAACCTAAATACACGGTATGCTTGTTTGTTGATCATTGGATCATCGAGGCTTTTCACATAACTATATTCGCTTTTCTCTCCTAGCTCTAGTCATGCTGCTACAGGATCCAGATCCTCTGGTTCGAGCAAAGGCAGCAGAAGCCATGGGGCACTTTCACTGAACAATCACTCACCTGAACTTAGCCCATTATTGTTATTTGAAAAAGGTTGGCAACCTATGTTGTATTTGAATAATCCTTTTTAGTGACCAAAGACTGTGCACTACTTGTAGAAAGTAATGATAAATAGAAGTTCTGTAATGTCAATCCAGAGCCTTGGAGAATTTTGGCAGTTATAGATATAATAGTAATTCTGTGTTGTGTCCCTGCTCATCTGTATTAACAGGTTGTGTTAAGTAGTGGGCAGTAAAAGCTACCTGAATCCCTTTAAATATTGGACATCTGAAGATTAGATTTCAAATCATTTGTCTTTAATGTCCATCCTAGACTTTGTGTATAATTGCTGTTGACTGAGCTGACACAATACACCCATCGTTATTGTTCTCTTTTCACAATGGTTTATTTTGGTAGGCTGATCATGTGTCCACACTAAGACACAGCAGTAAGTTATAAGGGTGCAACAAGCTACAGTTCTCAACAGTTCCAGTTAGGAGTAGTGTGCCGAGCAAATGAACTTGTGTTTTCTAGCTTAAGGTATTTGAGGTAGCCAATTGCTAGAAGCTCATCAACGAGGTGAACCTGTTTGAGTTGTGTTTCCTCTAGACCCCAAGCAGAACATGTAGACAAACTTGTATTTGACAAGTCATGCCGTAACTGTGCCAAAATCCTATGATTGTGTAACATATAGTGTTATAAACCAAGGCAACAGTGAACGTTTCATACTCCATTTTTAATACAATTCAGCTGCTGCCAGTGGAAACTCAGTACTATTTTCATATTGGGCAGTGAGATGCTTAATTAATACAATTGTTGATAACTTGATAAAATAACAAAATTGTTGATGAATCTAGTGCAGTGAAGCAGGTTTTGTGATTTCTTTGTGAATGTTATATGTAATAATTATCATGGTGGGTGTTTATTTTTTTTTTATTTAATTATTCTTATTAATACAGGGTGTCATTACTACAAACGAAAACTAATATGTGGGTAGTTTATTATGTAATATATGCTATCCAACCAAGAACTGAATTCAAATGATGAACTGGGCTTCTTAGACGGACGGTTACTGACAGTACAGCCCTGTTGACCTGCGTCTAGATTTGTTGATAATTGCTTTGGTGATTGTGACATTCACATCTTTCTAATCTTTGTCCTCTTTATTTTTTTGAGAAACCTTTTTTATGGATGATTATGGAATGTGGGTTGATTCATTAAAGTTGTTGAATGCACACAGAACATTTATTCATTCTGTTTTATTTACTGTACATTTTGTATTGCAGCTGTATATTCTCTATTACATGTCTATTAACATGGATAACACACATTATTTCTTAACATTAAATGTTAATCTGCCCTGCAAGACTGAGCTTCTACAAATAGCTTAAATCTGAATCACGAATATTAAAATGCATCTTTCTACTGAAGACAGTTTTTCAGCAATGTAGTAGTACACTTTAGACATTTTTGGACCTTACTTTGTAGTCATCATGTCCCCCAAAACTGGGAATAGCCCTTTTTTAAAAATGTATTTATTTATTTTTGTGTGTGTGTAGAGTTCCGTTCTGTAAGAAGCACTAATTTCTCTCACTCGTTTCTCTCTGCTGGGTCGTTTTCTTCCTCTATGTTGTCTCCTCCCACATCCGAGATTAACAGGCCAGTAACTAACAAGCCTCTAGCATGGCGGAGTGGTTTTCTTTCGCCATAGCATGCACTGTTTATTTTCAAGTCTGTGAAATTAGCTGGATTTCCATTAATATGCAGCTATGTTATTGGTGACTGTTTTCTCTCTACTCAGCAGACATCTTGTTTTTCTTTACTTAAGGTTGGATTTCCTCCATAGATCCAATAAGTGGTTGGCCGAAAGAGCCATGCTGCTTGTGTTTGAATCCCTTGGAAGCCAACATGGGCACCAGCTATAGTGGTGGAAATAAATATTGGATGCGTCAACATTTTTTTCAGTAAATATATTTCCAATGAGGCTATTCACATAAAATTTTCACCAGACATCAGTATAAACTCAAGAAATCTGGAAATATAAAGAATTCACACCATTAAAGTCCATAAATAAAGTTAATGTGTAATATAGTGATATAAGACAGGAAAAAAAAGAACACGCTAAAGAAAAAGCAGTTCTCCAAGGTAAGGTAAGGAACCGGCTGTAAGCAGTTAGAAAGTAATTATACCTCCTATCTGTGAAAATTGATATCAGCTAGGTTAGCAAATTCATGGTCTATAAAAAGGCTTTTTGTTAACAAGGTGTCACCCAAGAAACATCTCATGATGGGTAAAAGCAAAGAGCTCTCCCAAGACCTTCACAACCTTATTGTTGCAAAACGTATTGATGGAATCGGACAAAGACGTATTCAAAAAACTTCTGAATCTTCCAGTAAACACTGTTGGGGCCATTATCTGCAAGGGAAAGCAACATCAACCGGCTTGCACAGGAGCTCCTCGCAAGATTTCTGACCAGAGAGTCAGAAGAGTATCCCAAGAGCCAAACACCACTCGGAAAGAGCTCCAGAAACACTTGGAGGCAGCAGGTGCCATCGTCACAGACAAAACAATAAGCAATACAAAGGCATGTTGAAGCTTGTTTAAAGTTTGCTACAAGTCATTTGGACAAGCCTATGAAATACTGGAAGAGTGTAGTCTGGTCAGATGAGAGCAAAATGTACATTTTTGGCTTTCATACTCGCACCATGTTTGGAGATGAAATGGCACGGCACATCACCCTAGAAACACTACCAATAGTGAAGTTTGGAGATGGAAGCATCATGGTGTAGGACTGTTTTTCATCTCATGGTACTGGCAGACTTCATATCATTGAAGGAATGATGAATGGAGCCCTTTACTGAGACTTTTCTTGAGAAGAATCTGCTGCCATCCACCAGGATGATGATGAGATGTGGGTGGACCTTCCTGCAGGACAGTGATCCAAAGTATACAGCAAAGGAAACTCGATTGGTTTCAGAGAAAAAAAATCAAGGCGTTAGAATGACCCAGTCAATCACCTGACTTGAATCCAATTGAACAAGATTTAAAGACTATGTTTAGACGAATGGGCCAAAATCACACCTGAATACTGCGGCCGATAAATTTCCTCATACAGGAAGTGTCTTGAAGCGGTCATTATAAACAAAGGCTTCTCCACTAAGGATTAGTGTGTTCAATACTTTTTTCATGTGCCAATCCTGTTATGCATATCTTCATTTATAGACTTGTTTGGATTTCTTTACATGTCCAGATTTCTTGAGTTAATGTTGATATCTGGTGAACACTTCAGGTGAATAGCCTCATTGTAAATATATTTACTGAAAAAAATGTTTATGTGTTCAATACTTATTTCCCCCACTGTTTGTGCTTACTCACTTGTCATTGACCATCTTGGTATGCAGTGTCTGACTCTGAGACAGCGATGCCATCGTACGTTCTGCTGGCAGTTTTTGCCCCTGATTTGCTGTAGAATATGTCCTGCAACCCAAACAAAGAGAAGAATGCTAAGCACAACAAAAAGAAAGTGCCAGTGACAGACTCTTGGGATTTGGCCCAAGTAATATTAAATAGTGATATGAAACACACAGACCTTAATGCACCCCCTGTGCTCATGGCAAAATTCACTATGACACCGTGCAAAGATTGTATTGATCGCTATTAAGGGGGATATGGATAGTTCTCTGTTTAATTTTGCATGAACTGTATGGGGTTCACTAGCATGTCATGTGTGGTCATAAGCCTGCTGTTGATGCACAAATGCCTTTATGGTTTGGGAGCAGTGCAATAGGGGCCTGGTGAAGGTTGTCTGTGTGTCACACTGGGGTAAGGTCAGGACATGTCAACCAGCCTTAACTGAAGGCAGTCCACTGGCTCTCAAGTTCTTCTCATTGGGGTTGAGACCTCGCCATGTGTTGGTTTGCTCAGCCAAAGTTGTGATGGTGAGCTGTGTCAATCAGTGTGGCACAAGGTTGAGCAGCTCTGTCCACCTTGCACAGACTCTTCTTAATGGGTCTATCCATTGCTAGCCTAACTAACAACAGCTCATTTGATAGGGCTGTACAGTTATGCAGTAGGCACAATGTGAAGACTGTCCAAGACGTCCATGGAAGTGGCAACTGTATCCAGAAATGCTAAGTCAGATTTGGGAAAGGTTTGTCAAGGTGCAGATAGACCTCTTCTGCCAGCTTATCCACAGTGGGTCTCTTTTTGAATGAATTTACAACTGAGGTTTATGACCTAACAGTCCAGAAAACACTCCTGAAAACAATGGATCCTTAGTATTTAAGCCTTAGTAAAAGCTGTTCTGCAAATGCTGTGCATCTCATTTGCTGGATTCGGTGCATTGCCCAATTCCCAAGACTCCCAAGAAATATCTTTCAAGGACTGCTAGATGGTGGTCTATGCTAAAATGGTATTTGGCCATTTCTGTGCACCACAGCACCATGGATGGCATCTCTCTTGTGTCTCATAGGCTTATTACTATTGCAATTATTATTATTTTCTGAAAGGGGTGCTGTGCCTCCACTCACCATTATTTCCTTGGCATGGGCAAGGGATTCTGGGATGGGATTCTGAATTGTGCTGGAATCCCCAGGGGCTCCTGCTTATGTGCCTATACAGGATGCTGAACTGAAATGGCTATCTCTGAAAACTGCATTTTTGCTAGTGATCACTTGGGAAATTGCATCCAATGGTGCTACGCTAATCTTCCATGGGGTCTCTCTCTCTCTCTCTCTCTCTCTCTCACACACACACACACACACACACACAGTTTATCTGTCTCTTTTTGAGTTTCACACGTGTTTTACTTCAAATGCCCTGCCAGTGTTTATATGGAAATGAGAGCAATTTTCTCATTTCCCCTGCTTTACATAATGACACTGAATATAATTTGAGAATAAAAAAAACAAAACTTTGAACAAGCTTCTGTAGAGCAAATTTTTCATGCAGAGTAAACATGCAGATGAGCATGTGATGCACAGCTTAAGCATGCTAGATATGCACTGTGTAGTCACCTGTTAAAATATCATCCATATTAACTATAATGTATCCTCAAAAAACCTTACTAAACTCTGTCATGTGAGTGTTACTTTCATATAAAAAATTTTTTTTTTAAAACCATTGTATAAAAGTGTAATGTGTATTTTTGGCTGTGTTCGTCTACACTGGTAAGCTATGACCACTAGATGGTCCTAGAGCACACATTTTCTTTTTAAATTTGTCCTCAGCATTCAGCTCGAGCTACAAATGTAGCTCAAAATGCTGTCACGAAATGCCTGAATTTGCATCCATGTTTTTTATGCACTGAAAACTCAATGGACTGAAAAGTCAAACTTTTCATGAATATGCCATTTTAATCCTCAGGGAAGTAAATTCCTTTAATCCTAAAAAATGAGTTTCTAAAGGTTAGAGGTTGAACAGGGAATAGAGGCCCTATGATATGTGTGTGTGTGTGCGTGTGTCTGTGTTGGCGTGCATGTGTGCTTACAGGCAGTATTCTCTTGGACAGTCTAACTGTCCTTTACTGTAATCAAGTTGATCTTCCCTGTAGGCATCCTATCGACTTCTCTAGCATAGAGATTAGGACTCATTTACACCTTGATAATGTTTGAGTATGCACCACTTTGCAGGAGAAATGATGGTAAAATATAATGGTTTCTGTGTGTGGCTAGAGTCTATGTTTATCAGGTCCCTGTGAACTAACATCTAATTAATCTAGTTTTGTAGCTGCTTTTATTTTCTTTAATAACACAAATAATAATAATAATAATAATTTCCAGAGGTAAGGGTTAAGTCAGTCTGTGTACTAAATTGTGCCACCTAAATCATTTCCTTTAAATCATACCTCCTAGCTTTTTTCTTCTGCAATTTTAGATATTTATGTGGTCGTCCTAAGATTGTACAAGTGCAGAACATGATGGTAAAGTCTTAGATGCTTCGTAATGGGCAACACAGCTTTCCCCATCCAACACTGCTTTAGTTCAAGTGAGGGCCCTGAGGTGGTCAAGTTCATACTGTAAAGATCCCATTGGACTTCCATTATGTCTTTAGTAGATGATAATTTACAGTGTGCTTAGATGGTTTGTATTGTGCTCAAAGCATATTTTAGCTGGTCTTTAGCTTATAAACTCTCTTTTTCCTTGCCTTTTTACAATGAATAACATTTTAGCTGAAACTCATCCTACAAGGCCATTTCTTATAAGAAAGAACTGAGTTCGGTGCCAGACTACTGTGCCAGATGCTGAGCAAGCATTTGCCTGGATTCTTTTTCTTAAGGAAATGTATCTTAAAGAAATCACCTTTAAGATGCAGACAGTTTTTTGGGGCTTCCGCTGCATTTTCAGACTGGTTTTTTAAAATGTATTTTTGACAGTTTGGACATGACATTTGTAAAAGGTTTAGTTGATTATTGCTTGCTGACAATATCGTTAGTAGCATTTATTAATACCAAATAATGATAATGTATCAGTGTGTTAGATTAAACATTAAGCACAATATAATTAATTGTCATCCAATACACCAAGCACCTGCACACCTGGTTTGGCTCGATAGTGTCTAATGTCTAGTGCTGGTGGTAGAAATAATACATGGAATACTCATGGTGCTGCAAAAAGGTTTGATAAATTGTGTCCTTGCAGCCATCTTATAAAATAACAATATTTTAATGCACTTATAATGCAGTTTTATTGTGTTCATTCATTGTATTATTGTGTTTCTCAGAGAGAAAACAAAGGTTTTTAACACAAACTTTTTTTTATAGATTTGTATTTGATGACTTCTACATCGAGTCAGCACAACATTTTTTTTAGATTTCCAAACATTAGATTTCTAGCACAAAATTAAATGTTGTTGAATTTCTTTTTTTTGTATATTAGTAAAAAAGAACAAAAACAAAAAAACAGTATATTACATAAGAGAGAACTTTTCAGGAAAAAACAACAACATTGAAGGTTGCTGGGTTTTTGCGTCAAAACTAAGAAGCAAGTGTAACAGTCTCCAGAAAAACTGCAAGATGGTCAGAAAAACTAAAACCAGTTATTTTCCTAATAAAACAGCACAAATTGTAACTCGGACTACTCATTTAAATTTGTATTTTTTATTTTTTTGAAGCAAAGGGCCATCGGACCAAATATACTTTTTCTTTTATTATTGTTTACTGCTCTTTATAGTTATTTTTTTGTAATGTAGAAACATTTAATTTAATAATTTTTGAAGGCATCAATGCTCTACAGCATTTCTTTGCATGTGCCTAAGACTTTTGCACAGCTGTACAGTGCCCTCCAATTTAAAATATCAATGGGCATACATACATACATTCTCTCATATATATATATATATATATATATATAATGTTAGATGTATATATATATATATATGTTAGATGTATATATATATATATGTTAGATGTATATAGATATTGAATAGTAATTGTTGCACACACATTTAACAAAGATTTTTTTTTTAATGAACCTGTGTTGTGTTTGAAAGTATTTCATATCCATGAGAGCAGAGTATTTTCGTGAATTTTTTTAACAAAAGATCAAAGGGTTAAACAATAAAGACAATTTTTCACAGCCTTCTTTGGTCATATTTACCAAGGGTGCCAATATTAATGGAGGGCACTGTAATAAGACCTATGTGTGATTTACAAAGAACAACAATACATGTGGGAACTATTGAGTGGGGGAAAATCAGACAGGTCATCAACAGTAAAACCAGTAAGAAATGTTTTTATTTCTAAAATGGAACTTTAACGTTGACCTGGATAAATAAGTACTGCATGACTGTTCGACTGAAAATGTACAGTACATTTTTCCATCATTGTTGTTTGCCACCAAATAATTAACAATAAACACTGAATGGCTATTTGATTGAAAGAAAAGTGTGGTTTCAGTCTTTTGCACAGTGCTGTACGCACAAAACCTTTCACAGGGCACCGTAAATGTAGTCTTTTGGGCTCTGAATCAAACAGAAGAGGATAGCTGGGCAACTGCTCAAACACCAGTGAACTGTAGTTCATGTTCAAGACCTTACATAGGCCACATTAAGGTACAACTTTACTTGAATTAGAGTGCACAGACATGGCATAGAGATCACCCACAATGCTTTGCTGACTCTAGGGGGTCAAATAGGGAACTACATAGTGCCAGGGGTAAATCCAATGAGGAAGCGATCGCTTAGCAATTAGCTTCAGATGATACACACGCTCCGTTATGCATGAGGATGAGCCCTTCATTGCATTATTATTATTATTATTATTATTATTATTATTATTATTATTATTATTATTATTATTGTTGTTGTTGTTGTTGTTATTTAAGATTTGTCTCTGTGTGATTTTGTAACAAGTGTCTACTGGACCGAAAATGTTTTTCGTTAATACTCAATTAAAAACACAAAAATATCCACACTAATATTATAAGTCTGTGGAATTCAATTCTTCTTGAATCCATTAAATCTGGAGTGTGAGGTTTGTTGTTGTTGTTGTTGAATTTACTAAATTACTTGGGACTGCACCTAGCTGTTTACCTAAACACAAATTCCAGAATGCGGTGATCTCACAGCGTTCACACGACAACCGCTATGGTAACAGAACTTCAAATATGAACATTCTGAAACATTTGGACATTTGCGCAGCGATCAGTATTTCAGTGCTTCAGTGGTACGTATCCTTACAACATTTTATTGATTTCTAATTTAATGATTTCATTACTATTACACAAATGTATAATGAGACTGTTCATTGTTAAACAATAGGTTTATCATCATACTGCTAGGCTTAAGGGCTTTAGGCCTATGCTTTTATTAAGTTTCAGATTTACAGGGGTGAAAGTAATGGTTAGTTTACATTTGACTTAAATTTGTCGTTAAAATAGTAGGTTTCAGCAGCTTTTTATAACATGATTATGGGTTAATACAAGGAGTGTTAAGCATATGTAGAAACCTTGATCGACTCTTTGGAAAGAAAGTAGGCTACTCGTGTTGGATGAAATATTCAGTCTGCAGTTCAGTGGGGTTTATTGCTTTTGTCTGTCATTAAAAGTGGAATTTTCTTTTAATTTCTACGTGAAATCATCAGTGCTAGTTTCCAAATGGCTGCTACACTCTATGTTGGCGATCTTCACCCTGATGTGACCCAGTCCATGCTCCTGGAGAAATTCAGCTCTGTCGGGCGAGTTCGTAATCTCCGCCTCTGCTTGAACACCGGCACATCACTCCAATACGGTTTTATCAGCTTTCAGCATCAGGCTGATGGTAATACAAACATCTCTTAACACAATGTAACAGTATTCCCTACACTACTTCATATATTG
Source organism: Ameiurus melas (assembly GCA_012411365.1). Lineage (NCBI taxonomy): Eukaryota > Metazoa > Chordata > Actinopteri > Siluriformes > Ictaluridae > Ameiurus > Ameiurus melas. Next base: position 29,624,405 of record CM022757.1, on the reverse strand, counting down.
TTTTGTTATCTGACCACCTGGCACGAAGTAAAAATGAATACATACAGTATAAAGATGTTGGCCTAGTAACATTGTAGACTTAAGTGAAATTCATTTGCAGTTAAGTACATTTGTATGTTTCTTTGATATCTAAAATAATACTTTGTTGTGTCTTCTAGTTAAAAAGTGGTCTCTTTATAGTTTCCACACCACTGAAATTATAAGAGAAGTGAAGCTGTAAGCTGATGGGAATACTTGGTTTAAAACAAAGGATTTGTAGGAAAAATCACAGCATGTGCAGTCTCATGAACACTTTTGATGGAAAAGTGAATAAAGAACAATAATGCAACTTTATAATTGATATATAACCAGCGTACGTAAGTGTACTTCATTATTCTTAAAAAAAAATTTTTTTAGGATTATTAGTAAAATAATAAGGTCACGTGTACAGAAAACTGAATTGTATGGTGTATACTGCACTCTTGTAATAGATCTCTGTAACTTTGATGTTAATAAGCTGTAATTCACTTTGTTCCCTTAGCTGAGCACGCTTTGGAGCTGCTCAATGTCGACATCCTTTTGGGTCAGCCCATGCGCATCATGTGGTCCCAGAGTGACTCATCCCTCAGAAACAGCAATGAGGGAAATATCTTCATCAAGGGCCTGGAGAAGTCCCTTGACAGCATGGCCCATTACGACACCTTCTCAACCTTTGGCAACGTCCTCTCATGCAAGGTTTGAACTCCGGGCTATGTGGCTGTTAATAACGTCCTAAAACTAAAGTCTTCAACTAGGTCTCTTTGACATAAGCTCTGTGTGTTGATGGATGTGCCTCTCCTGAAGGAGGTGTGCGATGAAAATGGGTCCAGGGGATACGGATATGTGCACTTTGAGAGTGTTGAGGCTGCCATCAATAGTCTGAATGGCATGCTTGTGTTATAGGTTTATCACACACTTCAAGTCCCGCAAGGAGCGCCGAGAGCAGAAGAAGGAAGAGAGACATCCTAAACCTCAACACAAGTTTGAGCAGGTACACAGACGCGCACACACGCACGCATGCGCAAACACACAGAGTAGATGTTGACTTTGCCCTCTGTTCTGTAGTGTGTGAACCTGTGTCTGAGGAATTTGGATGTCTCTGTGGATGACAAGCGTCTACATAAAGAGTTCTCACCTTTTGGAACCGTCATCCACGCTAAGGTCACTAACAGTTAAATAATCCCTAAAACGTTTTCATTTCCTAATAACCTGTGTCCACAGTTTTCCTCATGATTAGCCACATTAGCAGTTTATCCTAATGAGTCTCCTCACTGTCTTCTACAGGTGATGTGTACCAATGGCTGCTCTGGAAGGTTTGGGTTTGTGTGCTTCTCCTCTCTGGAGGAAGCCACAAAGGCCATGAGCGAGATGCAGGGAAGGATGCTGGACAGAAGGCCGCTGCACATCCGTCTGATTCAGCGCCGAGTCGGAAGCCGCTGACCATGTTGGAGTCAGATGATGTGGATGAACAGATCAGGATGCTTCGTGAGCCTACTTTTCCTCTTTCAGTGTTTGCCTCCACCCAATAGGAAGAATAAGAAAAGGAGAATGAAGACACTTCCAATAAAAATCAATTACAATTAGCACCTTAATCCTTTGTAATTTTTCATTAGAAATTAAATAATGTTGATTAATTATCAACACTATTAAAACCTCTATGATTAAATGAGAATAATAATAATTGTTAATAGTAATTATTTTACATAAAGTATTAACTTTAGACTTTTTTCCCCTGAAAACTGATTTAAATGCAAAATAATGCAATGGTATCCAAACTTATTTTTGTTATTATAAGTAATTGGTAAATCAATGGGGTGCAAGCACCTACAACAGGCACGTGAGCATCAGAACTGGACCATGGAGTGATGGAAGAAGGTAGACTGGTCACATTTTCTTTTACATCATGTGGATGATCTGAGCATCGTTTACCTTTGGAAGAAATGGCACCAGGATGTACTATGGTAAGGGGGCAGTACATGCTGTACATGTACATGCTGGCAGGCCCAGTGTGATGCTGTGTTCTTCTAGGAAACCTTGTGTTCTGGCATTCAAGTGGATGTTACTTTGACATGCACCACCTTCCTAAGCGTTGTTCCAGATCAAGTACACCCCTTCATGACAATGGTAGTCCATAATAGCAGTGGTCTCTTTCAGCAGAATAATGCGCTCTGCCACTCTACAAAAACTGCAGGAATGGTTTGAGGAACATGACAAAGAGTTTACAGTGTTGACTTGGCCTCTAAATTCCTCAGATCTCAATCTGATCAAGCATTTGTGGGATGTGTTGGACAAACAAGTCTGATCCATAGAGGCCCCACCTCACAACTTACAGAACTTAAAGGATCTGCTGCCAATGTCTTGGTGCCAGATACCACAGCACACCTTCATAGGTATTGGATTGATGGGTCAGAGCTGTTTTGGGAGCCTACTGTACACAATATTAGGCAGATGTTTTTAATGTTACGGCTGGTCGGTGTATATCAACATAAAAGATCGATGTATATATAAAGTGTATAGAATACTTGAGTCAAAATATCTGTGTCAAAAACTGTGTGCCAAAATATAATTAAATGAATGTAAATAAAACAATGAGATTAATATGTGATTAAATAAAATGATTCAAAGTTCAAATTTCCTGCCACTGACATTTCCTGCACATATGTGAAAGCACATATGTGAGTGTATTTGAGATTACTCTACACCACATAGTGTGAGGAAAATGTGTGATCATATTGGCAGCGTGGGCAATGGCTTAAGATTAACTGCCCAAAGAAGTAAAAAAAAATTACAAAACAAATCATGCGGCAGGATTTTCAACAAATTGTTTTATTCAGTGTATGGTGGAACAAAGCACTCAGAAGACCTGGGATTTCATTGAAATACAATTGTAATGATTTCAAAAAAGTGAAGTAGGAATTATTTGGTAAAGTACAGCTCAATTAATTAATTAATAATATTAAATGATAATTCTATATTTAGATAAATGATTGAAAAAAATTATTATTTCAAATAAAAATAATTTCATTTCATGAAACATTTCATTTGTTTTAATCTACAATTATTCAACTTTTTCCATTCTTAGGAAGGTTAAATCTAGAACTCTGAAGATTTATTTGGTTTTATCCTTTAGCAGTTCTATGCAGAACCCTATAACAGTGTTTGCCTTTCATAAAAGCGACATTGAGAATCCCTTAAGTATTTAACTTTCTAAAATATAATTTTTTCTTTAAATTACACATCCATCCATTTAATTTATTCTTTTAATTAATTTTTCCATTAATATCTGAATTTCTCCTATAAAGAGCAATCAACCCAATGTCTGACTAATAATGGAAAACTTTTGCATACGTTTCTATGATCAAGAAGGGTGCTGCATATCAGTTCCTTTTGCCAACCTGGCTGTCTAGAAACACCGCATACATCTGCATTGAATTATTCAGTCATAAATAGGCCTACGGCTCACCAGCATTACATCAATGCACCATTGTTGCTGGTAGAAAAAAAATAACTTCATCAATCATGAATGCTTCATTTAAGTTAGTAAAACTCACAACTTCTAATGCTCTTCCATTACATTCCAGCACATTGTATTATTGTAATAAGTATATTTAAGCCTTCATGCCGTATGTGGAAGAAGACGCTAAAGTATTATTTCAGTTCAATAGTTAACATAATTCTAGTTATACTACTTTTTCTCTGCATTTATAAAAGAACTGTAATAAATACACATCAGATGAATATCTACATATAAGATGAGGCTTAGTTTCTCTCTTTTTGTATCTCTGCTGAAATTACACTCATTTATTCCTCTGTCAGAGGAGGAGAGTGTCACTGAGAGTGTGTGTATGTGTAGTTGACCCGGCTGTGTGAGGACATATGGGTCTAATCTAGAGCTCAATTGCTTTGGCTCACATGTGATAGTGCCCATCAGTTCATAGCCTGGAATAGAATGGGAGCATATTCTTCCACAGTCCAGGACATATTATATGCTAGACCTGCTGTTATCGTAGTGCTAGACTGTGCAGGCCAGAATTAATTGTCCTTTTCTCAAGAATGGGAAATCAAGCTCAGTCCTTGAGAACAGTTAAACTTGGTTTTATCTAAGCATTCTCTTCCATCACGAGATTAGAGACCTTCACTTCCTATTAAATTTCCCCATATCTCATTTCATCTCAAGGTAATTTGTTGCCTTTCACCCTTGTTTTTTGTTTTGTTTTTTTTAATAATCAACTATTCATATACATAAATGTATGCTGTTCTTACATAGGGGACGCTCTGTTTGAATAGTAAGTGGAGTTCATCTGTGTTTGGAGTTAGCTAGTTAATAATGTCCTACCCTTAATGAGAAATAACCAACCATTAATGCTCTTTTAATTAACAACCAATCACCCACTTCTTTAAACTAATTAAACGCCATTTGAACTACTTAATTCAAACGCCTCTTAAAGTGTTTTAGTGGATGGAGAGAAGCACTATCCCTCGGGGAATGCAAGGAATTATTTTGTCAGGAGGACATTCTCCGAATTAGTGAGCTTCTCCAAATTAAATGTCTGCTTGATCCACTCAGAATCAATTTAAAGTGTCATTGCAGTAGAGGACATGTCGTTGCTTGTTAATAACTGCCATATAATGAATTGGCCCACGGATGGACAAACTCATCATGGTTCAGGACTGTCGTCTCATCGTCCGTCATCAATTATAATGATGGCGAGATCTGAAGAGGACGAATCATGAATGTATGACTGACATCAGATGTGATAGAAGTTACTATCTGTGTAATTGCCTTAATGAGTGAAATGAAGTGTCATTTTCTCAATATTTTATTGTTAATTCAATTGTTGCTGTGTGGATGGATCACTCCACCCTTCCAACACAAAATTACACAGTATGGCATGGCCAGCAAGGACAGAGGAGTGTTATAGAGACCGGGAGCAACGGAAGGAAGATGTATATGTAATACAAGAACTGACAGAATGGGACAGAGAGGACAAAGAGTAAACTAGTGAAGAATGCCTGCTTAGAAGAGTCCTTGTGTGGTATATCTGAAATATGTTGTCTATTCTCATTTCAAACTGAGAAAGGAGGAGCATGTTTATGTGTATGAGAATAAAGAAAAAAAGTCAAGCCTGGATTGGATGATGGAGATGTCCTATTGTGTTCAGGTTTAAAATAAAAACACGCGCGCACATACACACACACACACACACACACACACACACACACACACTAACTAACTAGGTACATGACCATGTGAGACTAAGAGAATGTAAAGTGATGCCTAGCACTACGCATGCTGGCTAACCTCTCATTCCAGTCCAGCTTCTTGTTAGTAAAAGAGAGATGAGGTAAAGCAACAGCACTGAATGAATCCTGTCCTGGTTTTAATGGTACCATCAGCTTTGCATGTATACAGTGGTGCCTGCTTGTTAGTGTATTAAGACCTGCACCTTCCCTCTGCTCCTCTCTGTTGGCCCTTAGCATACTGACATGACCAGAGGTCACTCCACACCAATTTATACTGATGCATATCAGCCCTGTCAGTCCTCAGCCTCCAAACAGGGAATAATTATAGAAGGAGCATCTGCTTTCCCAGAGAGGCTGAGACAGGCAGCTTGGACACTCCAAATCATGTTTCCTTTTCAAGACAATTGGATTGGAAGTGAAAGAGAGGGAGAAATACCGTGAGAGGAACACCTGGTGAAATCTTCCCTCAGTGATAGCTGCATATGTTTAATCACTTCACACTGGCACTAATTGGAATAATTACCCGGAATCTTCCATGAGAACGAAAGCGCAGGATATCATGGGGAGAGAGGAATCGGGAGGATAGGCTGCCGCCGCACATCATTTAATTGTCTCTGGTACAGCAAACGACATGGTAGGCAATTTGACTTGAGATTAATGATAACGATCTTCATTGCCAGCTTTAAACAATTTAGGAACAAAAATGATCTTTGTTTAATCTAGAGCTATTTGATAAGGGCTTAGGTGAATCCAGCAATTACTCTGACCACTCTTCCATCAAATAAAGAGCCTAGATGACAGGGAATGACTATCACCGTGATTGTTCAGCATTTAATAAAGATTTGTTTATCAAGTGACACAAGAATTTGCTTTAACACCTTGATGCTGGTTAAAGCAAATACCTGTGTAATCTGTTTCAGAGAGAGTGCTTTTATCCAGTCATATCAAGATGTCCCTTTTCATGCATGCTGTTTTAACACCAGAGAGATGTGGCACTTCCTTTCTTGCACTGTCATCTTCTTCAGGCTCTTGTTCTCAGACAGAGCTTTTTGTAGGTGTGGACATGCCGTTGTAATATCTATTTGTATTATGCTTGCATGTGAAATGTCTTACTAGACAGGGTAAACCATCTTAAAATAACGGTGCACGCACCACCCCAAAGCAGAAAGTTAAAAAAAAAAAATCTATCAAACAAACAAACAATATGCATGCTCACGGACTGTCACTAAAGAGAGACATCAGAATGGTGAGGAGAGAATGAGACTCCTGCTGTAGATAAAAATAAATGTGATGAGTCCAGATGTTATGCCAAAGGAAAGCTTATTAGCAGAGCTAAGTGTGTTAGTTTCACTGCAGGTATTAAAACATCCCCAAGCTTGGTAATAATATCCACAACAGACACTAATTACCAAAAAGAAACCCCCAAAAAACCTCATACAGCTTTTTGCTGCTTGCTGGATCCAGCAGAGACCTCCAGCCAGGGAGCATGTGAAAAAAGCAGAAGGGTGAATAAAATAGCTGACTGTAAGTAATTCCTTCCTTGCTTCTAATAACTTTCTCTTTTGTAAAGAGTTCACTGTGAGTGCTGGATCCTAAATCGTGGTTCTAGACTTAATTGTTCGGCTTTGTTTAAGATTTAAGACATTACTGTAAGATCAAATGGTGTGAATGCTTGTTGTGGCTCCGGAAAAAAAAAAACATTGAGCAATGACTCAGCACTGTGACCTGCTCTTTGAAACACAAAATGTGCAATAACGTACAGTATAACGTCAGTCCCGTGCTGTTTATCATGCATTAAAAACTAGCTATCCATAATTATACTAATATCTCACATCCGCTTGTGTATGCACAAGATCATATAGCTTATCTGCATATAGTCAGAGAATATATATAGAGAAAGAGAATGCACACACACACACACACACACACACACACACACACACTGTATCTCTATAGGTAGAACAGCACTCTGCTTGCACTTCTTATGAATGTGTAAAAACCATTTTAATTAGAGCCTCTTTTGAATTTGAGGCTGGATAGTGAGTGTGTGTATGAGTGCGTGTGACACTCAGGTCTTTATGTGAGGGAAGTGCTCGTTTATCACTGTCTCTGGGGACAAAAGGGACCTGTAGCGCATGCTAAGCGGCCCAGCCTTCCACATGGCTGCTAGAATACATCAGCGGCCGAAAGCACACAGACACACACCCCTGCATTTGGTTGCAGGGTGAACACACTCAGTCATCCAAATGGTTAGATGAATACATTAAGGCACTTACACACACACACACACACACACACACACACACACACACACACACACACACACACACACACACACACACATATATATATATATATACACACAAAAAAAAATCTCTGATAATGAGCACAGGATGCCTGATACTTCCCTGTCACTCTTACCTATCTGCACAACAGATGCACAACACACACACACACACACACACACAAACCATCTAGTCAGCTACTGACACAGAGAACACCTTTCATTTGGTACCCTTAGAAGCAATAATTGTCTCTTATTTCACCCTTTAGCAACAATACACTTTTCAAGTTTTATTCTTGTCTGGCCATGATTTATGAATCTTTCATCTTTCATTGCTAATCCTGGTTGCTAGACTGTGTGTGGGTGTGGGTGTGTGTGTGTGGGCTTGCGTGCATATGTGTTTGTACATGAGGGGGTTCTATAATCAGGATTAGCTGGGAGCACAAGTCTTATCAGGGAAAGTCAGGCCTCTAGGGCTGCAACTTTGTTTGGGATTGATATAGTGACTAAATTAAATCTAGATCCTCCAATAAATAGTTGCTTCATGGTGCCAATAATTGCTCAACTTAATGCCCATCGATTATACAGTACCTTATCCCATAGGAGGACGATCTCAACCTCCCCTCAGTCAGGACCAACCCACTGCCCACCTCCAAATCTCCCCATGTGTGTTTGTCTTGTATGCTTGAGTAATTGGTGTCTGAAGTGGTGGCCTTTTTGTCATTAAGCATGCATAAGAGGCTCTTGCTCTCTCTTTGTTCTTTTCTCTTTTGAAGGTCTATCTCAATATTAAGATGTTGAACAGGCACTTCAGTGCAATTTGGGCTAAGAGCTCTCAAGGAGGGCATAAAGAGTGAAGAGAACAGGTTAATGAACATGTTCCCTTCACAGAGGGTACACTAAATGGAGAGCTAGCTTGAAATTATTCAAAATAATAGTGCACACAGTATTGCCAATTTTACATGGATCTACCAAAGCAGAATAAAATGCAAGATAAGTGTGGTTACATAACAGCTAATAAGTGAATTAAACTTTGTCTTACCAGTTCATCAGACAAATAAATATTTTCATTTTTGTTAAATTTCAAACTGTGGGGCTCCAGAGTGGTGCAACAGAGATAGCAAGCCACCCGTGGCTGGAGCCAAGAGAGCAAAAATGGTCTGTGCTCTCTCTCCCCTCTTAAGCACAATGGCACTAGCCAATGATGGGCATCTGTGAACTCATATGTGGAAGAGGATAGATAGTAAATTCCTCCAAGTGTCTATTGCTGCCTGTGATGCAGCATATAAAGCATGTGCTTGGATGGCTTCACGTGTCTTGGTGGAAGGACGTGTTAGTCTTCACCCTCCCCTTGGTGAGTTGCAGGTGAACAAATTGGAAAAATCAGGAGTAAAAAAAACCAATATATTCTGCCTAAACACTTATGCATATACACAAAGACCTTTCTTTGGTGTTTGGCAGGGGTCTGGTGGGGATATTACAAGAAGAGTATTCACAGATAATAGGTTGCATATTAGTCTATCAGCTGTAATGGCTGTTCTTTTACCCCTATTTGTTAAATACACAGTAAGAAAAAAGCTGAGCATTTCTATGATGTGCCCCAACCCCACCCCAAACCCTCATTTCAAATCATGCAGATTCAGCTTCACCAGATGGTTTGTCCATCAGCATACACAATAATGCCTTAGGGCTTTAGCGGAACTGGTCACAATGAACTAAGCCCTAAACATATGTACATATGAATAAACAATCATTTAAAATATTTAAAACTAATTTTGTAAATACAAATGGTCGAAAATAAGGCGTTTGCTGTTTCCATGCTATAACAGCAGTGAGAGCTCCTTTAAGCCTGAGATAAGCTGGGCGAGCGCAGTCCAACACAGGCAGGTGGATTAGATCAGGCACACCAGGCAGCTTTCCCTCCTCTCTCTCTCTCTCTCTCTCTCACACACACACACACACACACACACACACACACACACACACACACACACACACACACACACACACACACACACACACACACACACACACACACACACACACACACACACACACACACACACACACACAACACACACTCACTCACTCCACACCACTGTCTGCTACCACTGTCTGAGTAAAGAAATTTTTTTGAAAAGCCTTGTTGTCATCCCCTAGTTGTGCCTTACGGCAGAGTTTCCCACCCGAGTCCTTGAAAATCTCCAGGCGGTCGATATTTTTTGTTCTATTACAGCTCACAGCCCAGCCAGGTAGTGTGTAATTTCCAGTTTTTGAATAGGGAGATGGAATAGAATAAACGTGTATCTGTAATGAGTCCTTAAGGACCTAAATTTTCTGCCATAAAGAATTATAACTCCTCAGAACTCCACAAGTATCTCAGTTTTTCAGTGACAGAGACCCATTAGGATGCTTTATGCAATAGACTCAGTGTAGTTTACTGTGATGGCTCCATTTTGAAGCATCTCAGCCAAAATGACATCATGGGGCTGTAATCGTTAGGTTGTGCTGACGGCAATACAGGTTTTTTTTTTTTGCCAGTTTAATAGCTTTGTATCCCAGTTTATTACATCACACAGATCTCTCCTTGTTGTCAGAGTTTTGTTCATGTCCCTAGGCTTCTGTCCGATGGCTAAAATCAATCACAAACCCACAGCAGGATGATGGTGTTCACCAACTTGGGATGAACAATTGGGTCTGGGGAGATGTGAATGAGATTTAGCTCTCTGCTCAATTCTGCCCCTTTTCTCCTCCCATTCCACTTCTCTTTCTTGCTGGCATCTTGTCACACCACCTTGAAGAAATGGAAGGAGAGAGGAAAAAAAGATATTGGGGAGGGGAAAAGGAATGAGAGACACAAAAAAAGAGCAAGCAAATAAGGAGGCAGATAAAGAGCTGGTCGTAAAGCTGCTGTAAAAGGTGTTGATGGTGAAGTGAGACCTGATGGTCAACGCTGCGGGAAATCACACTCATACAATCATCAGCTGTTGAAGAAATCACTCACAGGCCAATACAGACTAGTTCCCTAAGTGTGCTACAGAAGCAGACAACTTTAGTGTTCTTAGAGAGCTCTAGATGAGCAATATAATCCTTATATTTATAGTACACTATAGTTACAGTTGAGAGTACAAATATGTCATTTATAATTAGGCTTTAATGTATTTGATATACTGTGTTTGTGACCATATGGATGCTTGTCACTGCATAGGATGACATGCAGACTGTACTGTAGCATCTTTGGTGATGGTAGATGATTGTGATAATATGCTTGGTTACAATAACGATGTGGAACCAAGATTTTTGGATAGTTCTTGCTCTGAATTGTACAACAAAACTCTAAATCTGATTGTGGCTGATCTCATTAGACAGGAAGAGCATCTAATTACAATATGTAATAGATTTAGCCCATTACTTGGACTTGTATAACTTCAACCCAATGAAAACACGATTTTTGTAAAGGTTACCCTAAAAAGCCCTTCCTAAAAGCACAAGTACAAATGGAAACATATTGTATCACTGATTTGTGTCCATATACACCACTAACTTGTTTTGGGATTAAAAGGCTATTGCATACAAAAAAAACCTCTTAAGACCTACTGTAACATGTGCATTTAATGTTTTAATAATATTAACAATGGAGCTGCAACAAATACTCAATAAAATCGATAATATTTATGAAAATTGTTGTCAACTAATCTCATTATCGATTAGTCGGTCTGTGCACGGCACAGGGCATGTTTACTCATTATGTTACTTCTGTTCTGAAAACACGCTTCGGAGAGTAATTATTAAAGTCGTGCCCCAAATGACGTACTATACACTTACACTATGCACTATATACACTACGGTCTAACGTATGAATTTTAGAAAGGTACTATTGTCTCACATGGAACTTTAGCCATGTTCCACTAACTAACCAGAAGTATAGCCCATTTTGACAATTAATTTCTTGTTTACTGTTTATGTATCAGTGTTACTTTTTATACCCAACATGACCTCAGTCACCATCACATGGAGGCATAAGGCAGGGGGGGATTTTATATTAAATGCCACGAAGAAAACTGTAACCTGTAAACTTTACAAAGTGGAGCTTGTGTAGCATGGAAGCACAACAGTGATGCACAAGCACAAACCTGTTTATATCTAAAATGCTCCACTGTGTGCAAGGGGTTGGGGAAACTGGTACAAGGTGCTTAAAAGGTTTAGCTTAATTCCACTTTATTATCATTGATATGTTGTATTTGTGTGCTTGCAGTGTAACTTCTGTAATTTATTATAACAGATGCGATCTGTGCTCCCTGGGATTGGCTCCAGGTTCCCTGCGATCCTGAAGAAGGAGTAAGCGGTAGAAGATGGATGGATGGATGGATGGAGATGTGATCTGTTAGTAACGAGGCCACGTTGCTCCTCACTCACAATGTAGATGCGGTGATACACAGTGTAGTGCAAGTAAGATCTGTAATGTCTGATTAAAACTGTATGATCAGAGTAAACACAAGTAAAATATGTCTAAAGGCAGTGAGTAACAGAAACCACAAGCTGCAGTGAAAGTGAGATTTGATTATTAATTTAGGATTATAGTTTAATTATCTGCGCTTTTTTGTGCATCCATGAAAATAATACATAAATACTTATTATATAATGTAAACTTATATATATATATATATATATATATATATATATATATATATATATATATATATATATATATAGGAATTAGCCATATATTTATTAATCAATTATGGAAAATAATGATTTTTTGCAGCCCTAATTAACAAGTAATATTTTCAAAATATTTCACAAAAAAGTTATATAGGACCAAAAACTCTGGAATGCTTTTTTGAGAATGCCAGGAATGCAAAGTTTAAGAGAGGGTATTTGTAGTTCATGATTAATAGTCATTTTCATAGTTTTATACTTATTTCCTTAATTATTAAAGTAATTTATATTATTTAATTATTTTTATTTATTTATTTATTTTTATTATCAATGTATACTTCGTGTTCAGAGGAAAGTGCTACATAAATAATGATGTTGATGATGATGATTGATGATAACCATCATTTTTATTTATGTAGCACTTTACTTTGAGCACACAAAGCTCATCACATCTCTCTGTTTCTTTTAGAGTGAGAGATGATGCTTTGTATTAAAACTATGGCTGGATTACAACTGCTCTGATGAAATTACATGGTGATTAGGTCATTGTATATTCTTAAATTGCATGTTTTTTATTTATTTATATTTTTTGCATAAAAAAACAATCAGATCATATCACCTGTTCTTGCTTTCATCCTGTCCAATTTGATCATACAGAATATTGCAATAGCCTTGCCTTGAGATGCACAGACATATAGGATCTGCAACTTTTCTTGTTAATGCCACCGATTTTGGCTACTTGATAATAAGTCATCTAGTCTTAATCCATATCACCTCACAAAGCTTTGCATAATCAGGCAAAATCTTCAGGCTGCAGCCTCATCACCATCACCGCTCAGCGGCTATGGGGTGATCGCATTAGTATGGGTAATGCTGTCCGCTTCATGAGGAGGTGCAGTAATGCGTTGCTTTGCCTAGAATTCCAATAATTAGCTTGAGCTCCACTGATCAAGGACCCTGCAGTCATTGCACAATTACAACAAGGTGACTTCATGGAGATTCCACCTATGTCCTTGGTTTATCAATATGATGCTGACAGTTTGATTGTGGAGCAGAAAGGTGAGGTGTAGATAATAGCTGTACATTAAATTGAATTAATAAAGCAAGAACCACTTGCCACTTCTTATTTTAAGAAGGTGCACAACTGTGAGCTCTATGTTCTTCTGCTGTTCATGCTGTTGGTCAATTGTATACAATATATTATTTTCTTTCTTGAGTTTACTGTGAGGTTTCAGAGAAAGTTTCTGCAGTGATATTTGCAGCTTAATAGTAAGCAAAACACAGTAGACTCAACACAATATAAATAACTGTGTATTCCTAAAGGTTCTATGCAATACATCATTCTACACAAAATATTGTATTTCTCATGGCTAGTAACTTTAGCCTTTTGGGCTATATTTCAAAGGCTAATGGACTGAGTGATACAGCCCCACAGTAAATATTAAGGGATTTTGGATCAATTTTAGATTGAAGCATTGATGTAAAAAGCAGTTATTGAGGCAGGAATCATAAACTGATGATTATCTATTGTAATTTATTATAAATCAATTATTGTAGATTGCAATAGATTATACATTTATTGTTAGCAAAAAAGGACAGACGACTGGTATGTTAAAAAAAAAAACTTTTTAAAGACTTGCATGTAAATAGCCTAGCACATTGATTTGCCTGTAACTCTGATACGTAAAGTAGTCCTTCTCTACGTCATCATCATTATTGAAGTACCGGTAGGTCTCCCCCAAATTCTAAAAAAAAGTTGGTCATATATCATTCGGAGGCTTCTAAAATAAATTGTATGATATTGAATTGCGGCAGATTCAGTGGAATTGTCAAATATTAAATTGTTGCCTTAAGAATTGAAATTGTATCATATCATGGAAAAGCTGCCAAGTTGTCTGTTTTTAAAAGTTTTATGTTATTGACTGACTACTGTGCCAAAGGCACAAGCCTAAATAAAAAGCTCTTACTTAAAACCCTACCTACCTACCTACTTGTTACACTACCCTAGCTACCATTTTCATATCCACTACTAAGCTGGTTAAATAGTCTCCTCAGTTTGCTTGGCCGTTTCATTGCAGAAATAGGGCTAGCTAAAGCAAATGAGCAGATGTTGATAAATATTGAGCCAAACTTGTGTTGAGCCACACTTGAATGTTGGCTCTCTTGAGAGAGTGTCAGTTGTTTATATTGTTACTATACTAATTTGTTAATACTCTCCAAACAGCCTCTCTTTCTCAACGTTGGCTTCCAATATTGATTCACCAAAATTCAATCACAGAATGGCTGCTGATAAGGACTAACATTTGCTCCCATTATATCTACTGCCAATATGAATCAGGCTGAGTTAAGCAAAATACACCTACCTTATGCCATAGAGTTCTAGGGATGTTTATTGTTTGTATTTTGCCATGGTGTATGCATCAAAACCATGAAGCCATATACTAATTTGTTCTCAGAATAGTAGGTTTGGGTCACCTCTCTTTAATTTTGGGAGATCTCACATCAGACAGCAGTGATCTTGGTATTAACAGACTGTGTTTAATGAGGTATTAGACTAAGATGGCTTTCTTGCTCAGAATTAAACACCAGATACTTGGCCTATAATAGCTCTAGGGTTACAACATGGAACCTCTGGAACCAAATACTGATTATATTAACAACTTCCCTGAGCGTTTAGTTGAATTTTGCTTATCCATTAACTTGCTGTAACATTTATTCAATGTCTCTCTGGCACTTTTAACTTTGTACCATACTCTCACCACAGCAGTGCACACTGCAGCATATTTGTCTTTGATTTTGTTTTTTTCTGGTGACACAACCATCCATTCACAGCTTCTACTAAAACTTTCTCTGTGCTATTATTGTTAGACAATGGGAAACTTGCTTTTATTGCTCTTCTGTAAAGTTTAACTATAGACTTCAGAAATGAAGTTCTTATTATCTTACACAGTACCTCATTCTCAAAATAGATAGCCACCAGCTTTATTCTTTCATTCAATAGCTCATTAAAGTTAATTAAAAAAATGCAAACCAATTTAGCACTTATGGTACGTGCATGCTGTACACAGTAAAATATCTCCCCTCCCTTTTAGTTTGCTGCTTTAATATTTTAATGTTCTAATAGCTGCAGCTCAGTTGGGTAGTAGCTCTCAACTCACCAGGGGCTGTAGTCATAGTCAGAGACCATTGTTTTTTATGTTTATGCTCACAAGGTATGATGTCACACATTACACAAAACCCAGATGCTGCTGTAAGGTTATGGCTCTACTTTATAACTGAACGGTTTACCACACTCTACACCAGGACCTTGCATCTCACAATATCACAACTGTTTGCAAATTTATTTGTGAAACTTATAGTTTACAATCACTAGCGTAACTTTTTAATAACTGTTTTTATAGAACTGATGTAACATACAGATATAAATTGCGATGTCTGGCCTTTTCTCTGAGTAAATCTGCCATAATGGATTTTATGACTGTGATGTACCCATAGCACAATAACTGTAGCTACCTTTCCTAAACAGCTGATATGATCAAAATTAATTCTGAATATACTGCTATTAACATTTACTGCAAACAATTTCAAAAATCTTTTTACAAATAACTACATTTTAACACAGCACAGTGAGCTAAAATTTAAATCCACCACTATATAACAAACAAACTTTCTGTCTTTTGTCACTTTGTCAACTGGACTGTAACTCTCTAGGACATGTGTATATACTCACTACTTGTGTTCTCTTCTGTTGGTTCAAGGTAAAATATTCTCACTAATGGCTGGCTTATCAAAATGGTAGGTTGCCGTTCTTGACTGCAGGTATCTCACCACCAACAGTAGAGTAATAAAACTATAGTCTATTTTTAGCTGTGATTGGATAATGGAGAGAAAAAGAAGCAGAGCATTTGACTCACTGTGTTTTCCCCAGATTCTGTTGACTGTCATCTGGTAAACAGGATGGACCTTGGTTTCCAGTTTTGGAAAGTTGTGGGCACCTATTTTACCACTCCTCAGTAGCATTTTTTCAAACTCACTTCTTTTGCCGTCGTTTGCTTGTTTATATATTTTTCCTCCTTTACATATGCTTGTGATCACGGGTGTTTGTTTGTTGCTTTTTTTCTATTAACTATTCACTGTGGAATTTGATCTGACCTATTGTATGACATACATAATCTGGTGAGTTTTACTTCATTAGCTGTGATCTGTCACTGCATTCACTTATTGCTGTTGGGTTTGCTCATGCTGGCTGAAGTGACTAGGCCTCATGAAGTAGGTCCTTGAAACGAAATACAACATAAAACAAAGTTTTTATTAAAAAATTTTTTTATTGAAGCAAAAAAAGTTATTCAACACTGATCACCTGTATGAAAAACTAATTGCCCCCTTAAACTAAAAATCTGGTTGTGCCAAATTTAGCAGCAATAACTGCAACCAAATGCTTGCAGTAACTAGAATCTTTCACTGACTTCTAAGACTAGTATTTACTCCTATGCTTTGGATCATTGTCTTGCTACATAATCCAGTTGCAATTGAGTTTCAATTTACGGACTGAAGACCAGACATTCTCCTTTAGGATTTTCTGTTAGAGAGCACTATTCATATTTCCCTCAATTACTGCAAGTTGTCCAGGCTTTTTATATTGCTGTTGTTTAGAACAAACCATGAAGAAGCAAAGCATCCCCACAACATCACACTTCCACCACCATGCTTGACTGTAGGTATGATGTTCTTTTTGTGGAATTCTGTGTTTGGTTTATGCCAGATGTAATGGGACCCCTGTCTTACAAACAGTTCCACTTTCGACTCATCAGTCCACAGAACATCCCCCCCAAAAGTTTGAGAATCATCAAGATGTGTTTTGGCAAAATTCAGATGAGCATTAATGTTGTTCTTAGGTTAGTCATTTTCGTAAGCAGGTTAGCAGTGGTTTTCGCCTGGATGCCAATGGAAGCCATTTTTCCTAGTGTGTTTCTGATAGTGGAGTCATGGACAGTGACCTTTATTGATGCAGTAGAGGCATGTAGTTCATGTGATGTTGTCCTTGGCTCTTTTGTGACTTCCTGGATGAGTAGTTGCTGTGCTCTTGAAGGAGTTTTGGAAGGTCGGCCACTTCTGGGAAGGTTCATTACTGTGCCGAGTTTTTCCATTTGGGTACTGGTTAAGACCTTTTAACCAACTTCATGCTGGTGAAATAGTTCTATTTAAGTGTTGATTTGATTGAACAGGATTTGCAGTAATCAGGCTTAGTTGTGTCTAATCCAGCTGAACCCCATTATGAATGCGGTTTCATAGATTTGGAGAATTAGTAACTATGGCAAATACATTTTCACAGGCCCAGTTGTTATTGGATAACATTTTTTGCTTTAATAATTAACTATCATTTAAAAACTGTATTATGTGTTTGCTTTTGTTTTATTTTTAGATTTTGTTTGAATTTCTGAACAATTTAGAATGCGATATACACAAAAACAGGAGAAATCAGGATGGGGCAAATACTGTATGCTGAGGGTAGTTGGAGTTCATGGTGTTGTGTAGGGGTGACCTATTCTGATGCGCCCATGGTCCCTTGTGCTGTAATGTCACTTGGATTAGTTTGTCTGTGTGTGTGTGTGTGTGTGTGTGTGTGGTATTTTTATTTGTGTGCTTTCAGGAGTCTATGGTTCACCTCAACTGGTTTTAATGGCATTTATCTATTCATCTTTGTGTGACTGCTACACCTCCTGTGCCCGTGTAAACTCTGAAACATATGACTACACCGTCAATTATTTGGTTGCTGAACAATATCTGAAGCCTTTTATAATTAAAATTGTTTTTAAAAATTTTTCCAAAAAAAAAACTGCTCCCCAAAAAACATATTTTTTTTTGAAAAAAAAAAAAAAAAAAAAGTTCTCCTACTAAATAATTTATTTATGGAAAATACCCCTGGTATTCTTGTGATCACAAAAACATGGCAAAGAGATGAGGGGCTAGCTGCTATATACCACAACACCATGAAAATTAAGGACATTACTTTTTATTATGTATTACTGTTTGTTACCAGTTAGGAAAATCAAGTGCTAATTAAAAAGACTCCACTGAAGTAACTTCTTTGATAAAAATGCCATTTCATAGTATTATGTTCTGTTTTAAATTATAGACTTTATATACTGCTAAATATTTCTTAATGGGCAGTGTTTTTATATTGCTGTTGTTTAGAACAAACCATGAAGATGTATGCAAGTTGGTTTGGTGAGTTACAGAAATTTCTGGTCTGCTCGGAGTGAAATGTTCTTAACTAACTTGCTTTAATGTGATAGTTCATGTTAAATAAATGTTTGTCAAATATTTTGTCACTTTTGTAACCTTCAGCCATGTATTCAAAGCTTGGTTGTGTTACATGGGTTTATAAGCATCTGTGTTAGCAGTAAGATGTTAATGGCCGAAGGGCTAGTTTTCACACTGGCTAGTTATGCTAACCATTGGGATTCTGTATGTCAGGAAAGTACGAAATGGCTGATTTTTTTAAAGAGATGTTTAACACATTGAGGTCTAGTCATAATAATATTAAGGATATGCATTAATTTACTATCATACTGGAATGAGAGTAATGCAAATCTTGTGACTACTCTAAGCCTTATTTCACAATATAGGCTGGGTTTTTCCCTTGGATTGAATTCATCTCAAGTGATGATGGCAAGCCACTCAGATATGGTGAAGCAATTGCAAGAAGACTGATGATATTTGTCATATATTAAGGAAACGCTGGACTTCAGTTCCCATCAGCCAGTGCACTGCATTAAATGTCATATGACCACCTGCACCTGATTCACGTTTGTTAATGAGCACACTTGTATATATAGCCATTGTCTGCACTGTTTCTCTGTCTTTCGTTTGTATTAGAGTTCCGTCTTCCATGTTCCCATGTTTTTGTTCCGTGCCACAGTGTTTAGCCTAGTTGTTGTTGTGTCTTTGTTTCGGTTCTTTGTTTGTTTAAATAAAACCTGTTAGAAAAATCTGTGATTGCTTCCGCCTCAATCTTGAAACGTGACAGAACGAAAGACCTACAATCGGAAGCAGCAGATCGCCAGGATGGAGAACTGCGGCATCAGGATGCCACCGATATCCATGGAGTACTTCTCTATGCTACGCCAACAGGTGCAGGATCAACAAGCTGCGCAGATCACCAGGAATTACCTGGGCTTCAACTTACCTCCTATGTTCACAGAGGACTATGCCATGCCACACCAACAGGAGGAGGAGTCCAGGTACAAGTGGGAGTCTGTGGTCGGGGCTAGTACCATCTCCCACCCCCAGAATGGATCTAGTTCAGCAAACAGAGTTAGCGGAGAACAAAGATCAGCCTCCCTGCTCGTCTGAAGACGCCACTCATCTTTCCGGGTCAGCTGAGGACTTCGCTCTGCATTCTTGCCCCTCCGAGGACGTTGCTCTGTGTTCTTTTCCCACCGAGGATGTCGCTCTGCGTTCCTGCTCCGCCGAGTAAGTCGCTCTGCTTTCCTACACCGCTGAGTACAGCGCTCTGCTTGCCTGCTCTGCTGAGGACATTGCTCTGCCTTCCTGCTCGGCTGAGGTCGTCGCTCTGCTATCCTGCTTTGCGGAGGACGTCGCTCTGCCTCCATGTTCCGGCTGAAGACGTAGTTCCTCTTCTTTGCTGCGCGTAGTATATCAATCCCCCTTTGAGATCATCGTTCCTCCATCTGGCCTCACAGAGAACCTCGCTCCTCTCCCTGGCCTCGTGGAGAACCTCGCTCACTTCTATGGCCTCGTGGAAATCTTTGAGCTTCGCTCAGGGCCTCGCGGAGAACATTGCTTCCCTCTCCTGTCCTGCGGAGGAAGTTGTCCTGCTGTCCTGCCATGCAGACATCACTCTGAGCTCCAGGCCCGCTGAGGACGGTGCTCTGAGCTCCAGCCCCGCTGGGGACATTGCGCTTTTTATTTGCTCCATTGGGGAGTCTCCTGGTTCTTCTGCGGACATTTTGCCCAGGGGGCCAGTCGTGACAATTGAATCATGATGATATTGGGATACCTTGAGTCATGACAATATTGGGATTGGATATTCATTGCATAACCTGTGGACTGAAGTAATCAGTATGGTAGGACTGAGGAACACATACACAGATGAAGCGTGCGACCCACACACATACAAGGATTTACCTCACATTAATTTACAAAGGGTGCACCTTATGTAACTACTCAAAAGTTATACTGGGTTTAGAACTGCAACAACTAATCGATAATAATCGATTATGAATTAAGGATTAGTTGGTCTGCGTGCGACACGGGGCATGTTTACTCATTATGTTACTTCTGTTCTGAAAACCGGCATCAGAGAGTACAGACCAAAGACCACTTTCATCAATTTACAGACCACTTTCTTCAGTTTACTGTTTGTCAACGTTACCTTTTAGTCCAAACATGACCATCAGACGGAGGCGAAATCAATGGAAATAAATGTGCAACCCAAGTCCTCTAAGGCAGGTGAGCATTTTATATTAAATGCGGTGGAGAAGTCTGTAACCTGTAAACTTTACAAAGCGCAGCTTGTGTAGCACGGAAACACGACAGTGCAGAGAGTACAAACTTACTTTTTATATCCAAAATGCTCAAATGTGTGCAAAGGGTTGGGGAAACTGGTGTGAGTTGCTTAAAAGGATAAGTTTAATTCAAGTTTATTGTCATTATATTCTGTATTATGCTGTGCCTGCAGTGTAACTTCTGTTGTTTATTATAATGGGAGTGATCTATTAGTAACGAGGCTGCGTTGCTCCTCACTCACATTGTAGACACGGTGATAAACAGTGGTGGAGCAATTACGTAATGTCATGTAATGTCAAATTAACACAGTACGTTTATATTATATATAAGTATTGAAGATCAGCTTTTATATTATATATAATATCCAACTAAGAAAAGTTTATGCTTCATTTATACTTTGTTGAGGCTTACCTTATTGATGGGTTGCATCTTGCTTATCTGAGTCGATGGGATGGTAACTAACATCCCAAGGTGACTGTACAGAGTAATATCCAATCAGCTGTCACACACCAATCACACAAACACACATCCAAACACTGATTTCTGATGCCAGCTTACCTTTCGGTTTGAAAACAAGACACTTCTCTGTTTTTTTTGTTTTGTTTTGTTTGTTTGGGGGGGGTGGGGGGTGTTAGTGCATTGGACTCTCACTGTTGTTTTCACATTCATTCTGTTATATCGCCTAAATGCTTTTTTACTTTCAGTCAGCTTAAGGCACTCCATAAAAACACTTAGACCTGAGCCTAAGCCTGTCTTTGATAGGGAAATCCCTACAAACAACAAAGAAAGACAGCAAGAATCATGAACTAAGCCAATGGATACTAGGCAAGACACATAGGCTAAAATGCTAGTCTGTGGCACACAAGACATGACATGAACATGACAACAACAAAAGCTTGACAGATGCTGAAATATTGGTACATAAATAGAGGAACATAAATACAGGAAGAGACAAGTCACAGGTGAGCGTGATTAAGACACGTGAAGTGCTGGGGTTGCTAGGAAGTGTAGTTCAGCTACTGTGACATAGCAACTTTCTCAGCAGAGCAAAGAGGCAGAGCAGTGTCCTCAGCAGAGTAGGAAAGCAGACATACGTCTGAAGTGGACCCGGGCGTAGTGAAATCCAAGGCAGGGCAGGGTGACTGAGTGAGGTCGTGATCTGTTGTGGTGTCTTCTGTGGGGTAGGGAGACAGAGTGATGTCTTCAGCAGAGCAAGGAGGAGCAACATCCGGTGTTGGGCAAGTAGACTGATAGACGTCTGAAGTGGGGCAAGGAAGGTGGGAGATGGTTTTGGTTGGGTCTCCCCCCAAAATATTTCATGCTCAAGGCATCAAGTGGTCTTGACCAAAGCTCCCTTCCCTTGTTGCTCCCACACCACGTTTTCAAAAGTTTGCGTTTTCAGGCCCCAAAAAGCCGTTGTTGTGTAAACAAACAGCCAACATGCATAAAAAGCTTCCGTTTTTAGTTGAAAACATTGTCGTGTAAACGGCCCCTAACTTTTCTTATTTTATGTGTATTCTACCCAGAAAGAGAAGCAGAATTTTTTTGTGTTTTTTTTTAACAGCTTTAGGAAATAGAATGCAATAACACTGTTGTGGAACAAAACCTGAGTTTAATGCCCAACACCAGCCCACTTTTTTTCATGGTAGAAGAGTTTTGATAAATGAAGTGACTGTTTAGGTCTTACTATCCCATTAAATTTATATTTATTACTCGTTTTACTGTTTCAATAAGAATATAAAAATAAATAACAAATGAAATACTGAGCATTGTTTTCTGCTACAAAAAGTCCAACTGTAACATTATGAAAAAAATGTTTTGTTTGCAATCAAACAAATAAGTGTTTCAGTAAGAAATGTACTTTTTTGGCAACTACCTTGCACCACGGCATGTGAAGATTTTGTTTGTTTACATCTCCATGGTACGCACACTTATGTGTGTGTGTGTGTGTGTGTGTGAGAGAGAGAGAGCACGCATGCACGCTGAGCCAAGTAACGTGAGAAAACGGCACATTTTAATGCATAAGTAACTGATGCACGCACTATTTTATCGGTAAAAGGCCAATTGGATGGAAACAGGAAGGAGACAGCAAATATCGAAAACTTTATTATTTTTTTTTTAAACACTTTCACTTTGTCGATAACAGAAATGTGCAAAAAGTGGATGGAAACTTGGCAAATGATAACAAGAACTCAATATTAATTCTCTTCTCTCTTCTGGAATATACTTCTTCAGTGTTTACACTGATTTTCAAAACAGCTTTCTGTGCTATAGCGCCACCTGTCTCAACCTTTTGTGCAACAGCAGTGGGTCCAGGCATGTGATCTAAAGCTCAAATCTAATCGGACGGCCCATTTGATTGCAGAACGATGGGGGAAAAAAATTGACACACTGGTTGAAAGAAAAAATGTTGCTTTGTAGCACCATGATTGATCGCGTCTGGTGTGAATAGCTCCATAGGGATCTATTGTTTCAATTCAAGAGCATCATCACTTCAAACATTCACGTCGCTTAATCGCACTCAGTGTGAAAGGACCTTAAAGCACTAATGTTTACATCATTAAAACTAGCACTAGCCATACTAGTTCTAGTGTATTTCCACTAAAGATTCTGACTAGCATTTACTGAAACATTTCTATAGGGGTTGCTGGAACAACTGCCTCATTATGCCACTCCATCTAGAGCAAAAGAAACTGAGCTGAAGAAACAAGCAGCAAAAGTCAACAGAATGAAGCAACATCTAGGCTTTTCCAAGCAAAAGACATGGGCAGCTGTTGCTAGTGTTCCAATAGTCTACCAAGATGAACAACACATTCTGCTCTTGCTTGATATCTAGTCTTCAATCACTGATAAACAGCAGATAGCTGACCTTCAATCAAAGGTTGCCTCACTTATTGGTGCAAAGTGTGAAAAGTCATCAAAAGAGACAGGGCACAAGAGCTTGTTTTGTTTTGTTTTTTTAACCTCTAATATCCCATTATTCATCAAAAGAAATTGATATAGATGACTGTATATGAAGTCAGATAAGTGTTGGCCTATACCTTGCTGTGTTAAAATTTAATCTACACATCAATGCTAATTTACCAAGAATTAACATAGTTGCAACTTCTTAAATCTAGTGAGCTTGCGAGTTAGGTAATTTGCACTCTTAGTACAGTCTTAGTAACTTATCTCTCTCTGGCTAATATCACTGTGTCAACCGTGTTTGACAACTGTCAATTACATTTATCACCATAATCACACTAATCTCATTTATAGATATGCTTTAATGTGAGTATGTGTGCAAAGCATCTCTGAAGAGAAGGAAAGAGCTGCTCGGTCACCAGTTCAGATAATTGTCAGGGACCTGTCACCAGAGCAGCCCCCAAGACACAGTCAGTCAGCAGTTAGTGCTCAGGGACATTTTTCCTCTCCCCCGTCTACATCGCCTCCTCCTCAACACATTCAACCTACATCCCATATAATGCCAGGGTGACTCAGGCACAGAAAAGGTTAGGCCTGTATGAAGCTTAGACAGTGTTCCCTTTTCTTGTCGATTTTTTGCCAATTCAATGTACTTGCTCAAGTAAAATTTTACAATAAGAGTTTGCAAGCTGTGACTGTCACATGCTTTCTTTGTTTGTCTATTTAGGAAGTTTCCAGCAATTATCAGTTTTTTTAGTGGAGCAAGCAAAAGGGACAAAGAGCTCTGTATTCCAGTCAAGATGCACTATTACAAATACAGAATATTATGGCAGAACCTGCAACTCCAAATATACCTGAATACACCCAAATATACTAGACATATGCTCATGGCCTTCAGCTAATAAGAGAAGCTGTTTGCTCCTAAATGTTGCATTCATTCAGATTTTTTTCTTAAAAGTATATGGTTTTATGGTTTTTGTTGAAAATTGCTTTTTGCAACAACAAAAAAAAAATCCACTGAGAAAAAGTCATAATTGTGCTTACTACATAATTTTTCACAGTGTATTTTTCTTCTATGAATAACTGTGCAGGATATGAGGCCAGTACTGACTCAGCATGAAGCTTGTCATCCCTTAACATGATGCTAAATAAAAGGAAGTGATGAAAGGATTTGCCATAATGTAATGGCCAAGACCTGCTATATACCCCTTGGTAAATTCAGTGCATAATATATGCTGTTATGTAAAAAGCAACTAGGTATCCCAGAAGTTACATCGATGGTTAGGTTGGTTTCTTGGTTAGGTTTTTAAACAGCTGAAAGTAAAATTTCAGAAGTTAAAACTTTGAAGAGAAATGGATGTTTTACAAGGCCACATACTTTGTAAAAGCTTTGCTGGCTTCGTGGTCATTCTTAGCAGCCATTGTTTAGTTAAATATTGTATTTTATAATACTGCAGCTGCCTACATTTACAAGAGGCAAACTATGATTAGAGCAATCGGCAACAAATCTGATTTAAAGCGCCGTAAGCCCTACATGGAACGCTAGTTTGGACTAGCAACCAACTTCCTGTTTACACTTGTATACACATGCCCAGTGTGCATCAATGGTCATGTGACATTCGTTTTTGGTCGTGTAGTGTTGACAGAGATCGTTTCTGAAACACAGCAGAAACACCAGTGTGGACGAGGATCATTTTAATCTCAAAATGCCGTTTTAAAACGAAAATGCACTAGTGTAAACAGGGACCTAGTATACATTCAAGGAAATGCTAAACAAAGAAACAACTCTTATATGCTCATATCATTCCTAATGTGTATAAATAGCTGAATTCTTCAGTACAGCAGTACTCTATATGAAGATATGCATCTTTTTTTTTTTCTTTTTTGTTAAATCAGGTGGAAGTGGATGACACAAACTGTCAGGGATTTCTAACAGATTCGGGCTGCACAGTGTGCTTGCTCAAATCTGTCTCCAACAAGAGGCATGTTCTTTGTCTGGTGCCAATTCAGGGAAAACCTTCTATAGTTCCTTTATTTTGTGTGTGTTCATATATGACCACTTATGAAGGTCTTCAATTTTAAATATCAGAAATACCTCAATCAATCTGTTGGAAAAAAATAATGCCTCTTCAGATCCTACCTTTATATGTTGATGAATGTTCAGTAAGTTGTCTACTTTGAAACCTGTGTTTGGTCTCATTTGGCTGAAGATTCTTTCCCAAATGACAGAGATTTATAGTAATCACATTGGTTAAATCATTTGGTTCATTGTACTCTTACCTTTGTAACAGATGTTTGGAAGATAAACATTAATAGATCAGTGATGCTGAAGAGCAAGTTGGTGAATTACTTTTTGATTAATAAATACACAGCAATTTTTTTCCCACACAGTGCATTTGTATTATATAGAGAGAGAGATAGATGGTCTGCACTTATGTAGCACTTTTTTTCCTAAGCTCTTTACACTGTATCTCATTCACCCATGCACACACTCACACACACCAATGGTAGCAAAGCTGCCATGCAAGGTGCTAGCTTGCCTTCAGGAGCAACTTGGGGTTCAGTGTCTTGCACAAGGACACTTCGGTATGTGGAGTCATGTGGACTAGGAATCGAACCACCAGGCCTATGATTAGTAGACAACCCACTCTACCACCTCTATAAGGCAAAAGAACATAAACTGGGCAGCTCCATTAAACTGCATATTACATTGTAACCCTTAGGGTGTTTATTAATGTCTAAAAGTCTTGTAAGGTTTCCCCTGATGTTATCATCCTATTTTAGTTGCTTTATTGTTCCTTTATACATCTTGCAGGCATACTCATTTGTGACATCTCATTTACAAATTATTTTTCAACATTGCAGATGGTGGCAATGGTGTCAATAGGAATTTTTTTATTGTTGCCATTAAGAAGCTTAGGACTTGCATTTCCCTTCGGTTTGTTGCACATTGTATTGCATTTCTGTGTTGTACTGTGTTTTATGATTTATGTTGCATTCAACTAAAGCGTGTATGTCGAAAAATCCTAACTTCACCTGGGGTGGGGGTCATTGGGATCAGCCTGACTTTGGATCTCTCTGACAATAGTCATAGCTTGTTGGGATCTAGGAAGATCACACACTCCTCTCCTTTGAGGCTTCACAAGGGCCTGACAATTCAAGACAATTCTCCTCCAAGTCATTTAGCCACTGTTCCGATCTTATTTAACACCAAATGATAAAAGCATTAGTACAGTCAGTGCTGAAAAAGATATTGAAAAAACAACAATGGGCCAATGTGCTACCTTTTATCAGCAGCTATATGTGCCAGTGACTTTGTCCAAATTTTCTATCCTACCGTTGGTCTCATTGTAGTCCACTACCATTTCAGGGTTGTTATTTTTTTTGTGTTGGGGTGGTTGGTTGTGGGGTATGCCTTCCCTGCTGCTCACAGCTCCATCTTTATACATTGTGCTTAGCAAGAGGACATTTTTATTTTTCTTGACGCAATATGACACAAGTGTCATGATGTAATTTCTGTTCTTGTTTACATTGAGCTTTTTTGGAAACTCTGGCATGTTTTTTCTCATGGTCCATAACATTGTGGGCTCTCTTTTCAGTAGTTCTTCCCCAAGCATGTAGGATGTGAAGAAACTGTTGCAAGTCACATTGAGATAACATAGTCCAGCTGTCAAATCTCTGATGACCCTCATGTCCTGGTTCTTTTACGGGTCACTACCTGGAGTTTTTCCCTGTGTAAATTTGCATTTTGCAAGCATAGCTTGTGTTTTCATCACAGGCAGCCTATATCTTTACATTTTGCAGGCTTGCTGTGCATATACTAGCAAAAGGGACATTATCTGCTGAAACAACAAGGCATTCATCAGAAGTTCTGTATGGGCATGGGTTGTAGAGCAGAAGCAATTGCTGAACCCATCTATCCTAGACAGGTCTTATTGCCAGCTTGCCATATTCTCTTTGATATATTCTTGTATTCCCTTTGTCAAATCACATGACACGTTACACAGATTCGAGTAGGCTAAGAAATGGTAACCTGGGCTGAAACATCACTGTGGGTACATAAAAAGAATGTCACCTTTTTTTCACCCCTGTTTAGTACCATAACAGCTCTAAGTTGTATGAATCACATAAGAATGTTGATTGCATATATTCTAACTATATGTATATGGGTTTAAACAATAAAGTGAAACACATTAGCAATGACTGAAGTGTTACTGTGTTGTTATTCAGTAGTTAATGGTGATGTGAAAGATTATTACTTAATTCATTACTATTTTTTATTATTCAAAGACATTTTTTACAAACCAATTTGAGAGTCAATTGAGAATTTGTTAGTAATTGCTACATTACCATGTTGTACTTTTGTAGGTTATTGTTTTCCATTTCTCTCTTTAGACTTTGACTGGCTAAATAAAAACTAGACTCCAGCCCTGTGCTCATCTGAGGAGGCCTAAATAACTTATATAAATATTAATATTTTAGACTATCGACTTGCTACTTACAAGTTCATTCAAATTCTGCATTAAAGTCAGGAAAAGTAATTAAAAAGACCAGTGAATTCTCTGTAGGCAAGGCAGATGCAAATCTTCTGTTTGAATGGGAAAATTGTCACCTTATACCATGTTGCACTAAAACTGCTGGCAATGACTTGTTTGTCATGGCTACATGCATGATTGGCCACTAATTTCTAGTGGTTGTCCTTTGCTGTCTGAGATTAGTCCAACCATTATATGTCTTGGGGAGTGGTGTCATTGAGACTACAGACTTTCCACGGGGAAGGAGCTAAATATGACCACGTGAAGTCATGATAAATGAAATGCAAGAGTAACAGAAACAGAATGTAGTCAGCAGATGGATTTGTTTTCAGCTGTAAGGTAACGGTTGCCTTTGTAAAGAGCAGAGGGATGAAGTCACCAGGCCTGTGTCTTCCTGGGCGAAGTTACTCAGCTCTAGAATGGCTCCTAGTGATGTAGAAAGTGTTTCTTCCTATATCTTATTTCTTATATATTCATATATAATTGGTCTCAGATGTACTCCTGCTTGTTAGGGGTAAAAACTGGCAGCCACACTGGGACTATGCAAATTAGATCTGACACTTTTGTTCTATATAAATGCATTTCTGCATTATTGCAACTTGTTATGATGAGTCAAACTAAAATATCAGAAACATGACTATTTAGACTACTGGTTATTTAGACCATTGTTCAAGCAGCCATACAAAGCATTCACAATGACTTAAAAGCACAAAGATCAAGAAATGGCAATTTAAGAAAAAAGGTGTTTATTTCTCACAAATCATATGGTATGTCAGGGTAGGCAGGGTACATATAAATTAATTATATGCAAAAGTCAAAAAGTTATGTGGTTATCATATCAGTAATTAATTAAGTGATTATCTGAAGTTCATTGGCAGTAAGAAAGTTAATTCACGCTAGCAACGGATGATAGTGTATAGGACGCAGTGGATGTTAATTGTAATGTGCATCATCCATTACGCTATCTTACCTTCGATTATGTAGACTCTATTCTGGCAATGAAGTTTATATTCTAAATTTGTGTTCTACTGCCACATCCTCTAGATGAGCAAGCTCTCATTACTCTTTACTGTGCATTATATATGCTCCACAATTTGAGATGAAAGCAGTTGTCATTAGCTGCTATTCACAAGCGAATAACAACATTTTCCAATTGATGAAAGGAGTGGAATCATATGATGAAATGAAAACCACAGTGGCCTTTTGGAGACACCGTTAACCTAGCTTCTGGTGGTAGAGGTGAAGACCAGTGAACATATAGACAAAGAGTAGGCCTTTAGGAACATGTGCTCTGGCCAGACGGATCAAAGATAGATTTGTTTGGCCTCAGTAACAGCAGACATGTTTGCCACAGAACAAAAACAGTTCTTCAGGAGAAGCACCTCATACCAACTGTGAAGTATGGTGGTGGAAATGTTATAATTTGGGGTTGCTTCGCTGTCTCAAGGATTGTACAGCTTGTATTCATTAATTCAACTATGAATTCTTCATCATATCAAAGAGTGCTTGAAGATAATGTGAGGCCATCTGTCTGAAAGTTGAAGTTGAACCAAAAGTGGACCTTTCAACATGATAATGGTAACTAAACACACTAGCACATCCAGTAAGGAATTGCTTAAAAAGAAGAAATGGAGAGTTTTGAAATGGCCTAGTCAAATCCCGGATTTGAATCCCATTGAAATGTTGTGGGGAGGGATTTGAAATTGGCAGCACATGCAAGAAAACTCACAAAAGAATATTGCTTGGAAGAGTGGTTAAAAATTCCAGTAAGTCTATCTCAGAGACGGGTGGACAACTATGTACAACGCCTACAGAAAGTTATTTCTGCTAAAGGGGGCAATACTAAGCTCTGAGACCAAACGTGCACTTACTTTTTCCATATAAGAATATCACATCTATTATTTCTGTTGAATAAATAATTGAAAAAGCTTTTTTTTCTTGTGGTTTTTTTCAAGTATATCAACTTTATTAATAGGCACTGTTTCAAAGATGATCAACTGTTTGCTTGTCCAAAAATGTCAGAAAAGCCAACAATTTCCATGTTGTATACTTATTTTTTTTTCACTTGAGTATAAACTTAACAAACACGAATATATACTTGAAAATGTTTCATTTTGGGGGATAACAGTGTTTTTAAAAGATACAGTGTCCCTCTATGCTTAAGTGCGACATTTTATTCCTTGCATCGGTTATTAATTTTATATATTAATTATTGTTCATGTTCATGACAAATGTCAATAATTCTAGAATTGACAGTAGCCGTGAAAGATACAGAGCAAGGGTTTGGATTGTATTGACTCTTTCCAAAAACTCATGAATTCCAACTTGTTTACATACACTCTTATTAACCAAGAACAGTGAGTTTTCTTCTGTTTTTAAATGTTTTTAATTTGAGCAGCAAGTGCCGTTCAAATAATTTGTGTCAGTGTGTGTGTGTATGTGAGAGAGAGAGAGAGAGAGAGAGAGAGAGAGAGAGAAAAAGAACAGGCAAACATATTGTCTCACACGCACCATCTGGAGAAGGACTGTGTGTATGCACATGCTGATGCACCATGGGAGGTTGTGAGTGAGCCACACCTCAACAGAACTACACTCCCATTACTAATCAATGATTTTGTCATCATGAATTTTAAGAACTGTATGCAAAATTCGTGCACTGGGTAGCCAGTTTATTGATTACATAATGGTGATCAACCATTGTTTTTTGTTGTTGTTGTTTGTTTGTTTTTACATAATGCAACTTCTCCACTAGTGCAACTTAATAATAGATTAATATAGAGTGCTCTTTTATCTTCTGAGGACAGCAAGGAACGGTTTATGAGTATAGTGGAACATCTATGCATGAATACATCTTTTTCTTTCCATTGTAATGACTAATTTCATCAGCCATATTCAACCTTTGTTTATTAATTATATTCCATGCATAATCAAGGCAATCATTCATTAGGCAAATCACATGCAGACAATCGCAGCATGCTTTCCCAGTCTAAATGCTGATTGTTTAGAGCATTAAGGACAGAACACCATCACAGCGCAGTGATGTAGAGCATCAAAGCGCAATGCAGAACCATGCAGTCCAGCTTGTTAAAACTACTTGTTAAAACTTCTCAAACACTCCCCGTTGTCCTCTGTGTAGCTGACAGTGCTATATTGGTGTATTCAAAGTTCTATGGTTGTACAAACTGAGCTGAGAATGCTGCCACTACGATAAGACTCTACAGAGCTGACTGCTGAGGGACCGCATAAGGAGTTGCCCTAGTGATGACCCAAGCAGTTCAACACTTCATTTAGAGACAATATGGTGCTCATGAAGCCACGGGACATTAGGAGTTTTAGTACTATGGCTGCGAACATAAACAAACCAACTCAGCTCTGTTTCACCATGGCTTCCTTTATAGAGTGAAGCATCTGTCTTCATAAACTCTTCATCTTGTGTTACCCTTGATGAGAAGATACTCTCTAAAGAGATAGATAGCACTGAGCCAGTCCACTGTGATAAGGCATCCGTTGCATGCCATCATCAATCTCCAAGTGAGCTTATCTGTATAAGGGTGTAGTGCTAGTTCATTCTTCTCCATCTGACGCTTGCCCACTGACAGTGATAGACTCTATCGCCCACTTGGAAAATAATGAGAATGTTTTTGTTTCTCTACTTTGGCTATAGGGGATTAGGAGAGAATGGAAACTTGAGATACAGGATTGTTTAACTGCTCGTAGTTAAACCTCCAATGCCCATGTCAAATTTGGTTGTAGTCTTGTGCCTTTACAGGAGACATGGAAATAATAAAATACAAGGGGGTGTGCTGTTAGGAAAATATCCATGACTTGATCTGCTAATATACTATACAAAAATATTCCATGATGGGATCACTACACCAAAAGCAGATTATTTTGCAAGGGAAGCACATCATGAAATGTTTTTTTCCTCTTATACCACAGTAATTTGCCATTAACTGCAATGTGTTAATAAATGACCGGTCTTGCTTCTTGACTCCTTATAGTTACATTTAAGGTTGTGGAATGTCCATGAGACAATTTAGTTCCTGTTATCACTTAAATTATACCAGCTATAAAACAGCCATTACCTCTTGAGGGTCACTTATTTCTTCTCTCTTGATTGAATAATACAAAAAAAAAAAAAGCCTGTTGCATTCCTGAGTAACTGGAAAGTGCAGAGTCATCTGCCCTGAAGGCTGTCCTGTGATGGAAAACTTATTGACCATTGCAAAGCGATGACTTCCATAAATGATATAGAAATGTCTCCTTACAGAAAAACCTGATTATGTTTTTCTTTCTTAAAAAATACATTTTTTAAAATCAGTTTATCATAAGACTATGTGGAATATCCATAATATCTGGGCTTGTGCATTGGTGTAGTGGGTAGCACTGCTGCCTCACAGATCCAGGTTCCTTGAGCTTATGTTAAAATCCATATGGAGTTCCTATGCATGTTTTCTGGGTTCCTGAGAGAAAACCTTCGAGGAACATTTCAGTCGATGGGTTGGCTATGCTAAATTTCCCCTCAGTGTGAATGATTGTGTGTGTGTGTGTGTGTGTGTGTGTGTGTGTGTGTGTGTGTGTGTGTGCGAGCATTGTGCCCTGCAGTGGACTGACATCACATCTGAGTGTATCCCTGCCTCATGGCCAACATTCCTGGGATCAGGATAAAACAGTAACAATGTGAGTGAGTGAACTATCATACACATCCCTGTGAATTAGTTGTTGTAGAATGAAGGCATTAATGTAACCCTATTTACAGAGAGAACTATTGTCAGAGCAGTAATGCTATACCAATCAGATTTGACACCATTGCAATATAAGTTCAAGACATAGCTGTGCTTGTATAGCAATAGCTGGATTTTTTTCTTAAGGTATGCTCATGACTTGGAATAAACAGAAGGTAGACAGAGTGACAGTTATTGTCAGTCTTTCTGACAGCCACGGCAAGAAAATGCACTGTATTCATGTGCATAATTGGAAGGATGAGTCATTTGACCAGTAAGTAAAATATCTTGAGGTGTCAGGATTTGCCATGGAACCACTGCATAGCTGGTTAGAATTTGTGATAATTTGATTTGATATCAGATCTGCAGTTGTTGAGAGAGAAACCAGTGAATCACAGTATGATATGAGTATTTACTCACAGCTCAGCAATGTCATCATTGCCCATGACCACAAAATATTGCTTCTGCATTAGCATTAAATGCAATAAAGTGGCACTACTTTGACAGCTCATTCCCCATACTTTGTGTGCCAGCATGCTCAATGAAGGTAAATGATCTAATTATAAACTTTGCCAGATTTCATGCTCAGGAGCAAAGAGGTGTTGCAAACAGTTCTGACTTAGCTGAAAGAGCTACAGTGGCAACGTTATAATAGACTGCATACACACATGCGTGCACACACACACACACGCACACGCAAATAGTATGATTTGGTGTACAGTTATGAGATGCAGTGCTGCAGTGCTGCAATTCATATGTACTCCACACTTAAGTGTTTTCCAAAAAAAACAAAACAAAAAAAATACATGCCTCCACTTGATTTATTTTGTTGGATACACAGACTGCACAGTGAGGTTTTTTTTTTTTTTTTTTTTTCTTGGTGCTCTGATTCTCTGAGTGAAGACTCTTTTGAGGAGCAGTCGATCAAAACAAATTATCTAATCAGGTTAATTCCCCTGTCCACATGCCCCAGAACACAAGCTCCTTGCCACACACTTCTCAACACTTCTGTCCATTTATCCTTTCTTTTATTGTTGCTTCATTTTCAGTTCTTTAGCTGTTAATCATTCTACACTCAGCACCGTGTGTGTTGGTGCATTTTATCCTATCAATCAACTTGCGATGCGCAACATGCACAGTTTCCGGATTTGAACTAATTCATTGGAAGGGTCAATTGAAGTGCAGTTTTTGTTATGTAATTGAGGGTAGAGAACTGTTTTGCTTTCGACTTATGTTTGAGCAAGAGCAATATAGCAAGTAATGCAATCATATTATTACCAGTAGTCCATAAAACCAATACATGCGCCATGAACTCCTGATGAACTGTTTAATTCCTTGAATTAATTATTGTTAAATAAAATTGCTTGCGTTTCCTCATTTGTAAGTTGCTTTGGATAAATGCACCTGCTAAATGAATAAATGTAAATGTAAAAGAAGTCAATAAAAGAAGTTCAAGTATAAAACATTTAGGCAGAACCTGTGCTTTATTAAAATATTACATAATATTTGTGGACTGTTGAATTGTAAGGTGATAATTATTGAAATCTGTTTGTATGCGTGGGATTTTAACTAGCATAGCTGGCATTTGACTGGGTTGATGTCAGTATAATTGCCAATTCCTTTGGAAGATCTAGAAGACAGACAGATATAAAGACACATGCACACTCACACGCACACACACACACACACACGCCTCTCTGTTATAAAACTATTTCTAGCCAAAGTGTCCAATTATCAGACTCACTCAGCTGACTCTTCACACATGGAGAGCCACACAGTGAGTCCACCGCTCCAAGATATTCATTCTTTTCTTTCGTTTTTTTGCACGTCGGGGACACAGTGTGAGAAGAAACAAAGAGAAAAAGGAGAGCTGGAGAAAGTGAGAGATGGTGGGGAGAATGGGTAAAAATCAAACACCATTTTGCATAATGTGGCTTTTGTAGCCATTTCAACTTTCACATTTAATTAGTGCTCCAGACTGCCAGGCTGAGATAGTGTGTGTGTGTGTGTGTGTGTGTGTGTGCGCATGTGTGTGATTTCTGCAAGATAAGGATAGTTTGCAGAGTCCCTAGCTGACTCACGTTTCTCTCCAGAGACTGCTATATGACAAAAAAGATTAATGCAGACCCCAGTCCAGCACACATGTAGGTGACTTTCTTAGTCGCTACCCATAAAACACATGCTGCAGCATGCCGAGGGACGCTGCTGTCCAGTTGGTCCTCAGTGGATAGAGGCCAAGAAGCAGGTCAATAGCATATACAAGCTGTGCCTTCAGTGTGTCACATGACTGTGACAATATAAAGCCTGCATTATTAAGCCAGATTAGCTGAGCTGGATGTAAATCTACAATTCTGTTGTTTGTTTTGTCTTGTTTTTATCAAATAATTTCCATTTTCAACACTACTCTGTGAAGGAAATTTAGATATGTATAAAGAAAAACATTATTGTGGTCAGTTGACAGCTGTATTGTAAAAAAAACAACAAAAAAAACACACACACACTTATCTTAACCTAGTGGCTAAATGCAATTCCCAGGCTCACTGGAGAGATAAATGTATGTGTGTGTAATGTGTGTGTGTGTGTCAGCGCGTGTGTAATAATGTCATCACCGAACCTGTGATGCTGGCGCTCCCCTGACTCTCCACCTCTCCCAGTGCAGAAGGATGTAGCCACTGATCAGTTCTGACACATCATTGTTCGAGTGTCGGCGAGAGGAAATGATACCTCAGTCCTCTCATTTTTATCTCCCACTAAAACAGAATTTCTGAGGTGTTCAATATGTTACTTTCGCTGCGAGGGATGTCAAGTGTCTATAGAAATGCAATTTCACTGATTCAAGGCAATTACCATGGAGGAGGTTCAGATGATCTTTCCTCATCAGTAAGACGACAGTACAAAGGGGCAGATGGCAGCAAACTCTTGTCAGGGATAGCGCTTGAGGCGAAGTTCCTCTCCTAGCTTGTCTGACACGCTGCAGCAACGAGTTTGATCACTCAGGTTTTAGAAACACTGAGCATGGGGGAATCCTAATTACTCACCATTCCTCGCATCATTCTCAATTTGCCTAAGAAAAATGAGTTTGATGCGGTGTTTTATCTGTATCCTTTTTGGTCTGTGACTTCACTCCGGGGAGTTTTGGCCTCCAGTTCGCTAGTATGTTTAGTATTGTGTTTCATTTGCAGTCATCAAAAGAAAAAGGGGGGAAAGCGATGAGGTATGGTTTAGCTCTTAGCTCAGAACTGTGTGTGTGTGTGTGTGTGTGTGGAGATGCCTGGTGAGAACTGGACTCAGCAGTATTTAGTGTTAGTGCGACAGCAGGCAGAGGGACAATACCCAGCAGTCCCCTTCATCAGGGCACAGAGCCTTCTGTTGCTGCTCCTGGTGGTGTGTATGTGTGTGCATGTGTGGAAGGTAGCATGAAAGCAGTACAAACATAGACGTATTTGAGATAACCTGATTGAAGACGTGAGATCTGAGCCTTGTGGTAGCTCTTGAGATGACTTGCTCTGACTCGTTGAATAAAAATGAAATCGGTGCCACCCTCAGGCCGACATTATTTTGGCACACTCGCATTGTAATGCTGGATTCTGTTGCATGAAGGTACCTCTCGTATGACCAATAGATCCGAGACATTTGTACTTCACAGCTTCTCAGAAAACCTCACAGCTTTCATAAGTAAGGTCAATACTGCATGCATGTTATTAAATTATCAGACATTAAATCTGTTCATCTCAAATTAAATCTGTGCAGATTACATACTCAAATGAAGTAAGACAGTAGTTCAGTTTAAAAGAATAATATGCAGATGCTTGTCTTGCCTTTTAATCTGGAATATACAGCGCACAATCTGTTCGCTATTCTAAAGGTCCTTTTTTTTATTCCTCAGGGAACACCAACCATTCGACAGGTTCATTTTGTTCCAGGTCTTAACACAGCTGAAACTGCCATGTGTATTCTAAACTTTTTAAGGTGTGTTTCAGAAATATGCAGAATTCAGAACAAAAATATGAAGAAAAAGATTATGGCTTCATCCATCCATCCATCTTCTAGTCCATCGCAGGGCACAATCACATACAATTGAATCATGCATGTCTTTGGACTGGGGAACACCCGGAAACTCCACACACACATGGCCCGGGCAGGACTCGAACTCCGGACGTGTGCGGAGAACGTGCTAACTGCTAAGCCACCATGTGCCGATGATGGTGTCATTGTTTCCCTATTCCTTTGCGTGATCTTCCGCTCAGGTAAGAGAGCAAGATAGCAGCCTCCGAGCACAACTTTCTTTCACCTCCTCTCCACCAAGTCATTTTATTCTTGTTTTGTTTTTACCTATGGTTACAGTATATGTGCATGGAATTGTAGCCTTGTGGATTCATTATGCAGTTAATATGATTCTAATCCATGTATATCCAGTCCATACAGGATCGTGTAAAGCTTTTTTTTGGTGATTGTTGCAGCCAAAAAATGCTTTTCATTCAAAATTTGCGATTCAACTTTTTTTTTGTGGAAAACTACTCAAATATGTGAATTTTTTTTCAATTGCACTAAATTGTTTTGCATTCTTTCGCAGTGATGTTTGTTGGTAAATAAGACCTTTTATCTGTACTCATGTTCGACACAAGTCAATCAAACGGGGCTTTGACCGAATATGTGTTGTGATGACGTCACGTGATGCGTCTTGGCCCAAATTTTGTAGAAAATCTGCGGTTAATCTGCCATTTGCTGAATTTTGTGTTCATTTCCGCGAATGCAAAATTTCTAAATCCTCGAAGGGACCATAGGCTATCGCTAATGCTAGTATTTCAGAAGATGCATTATACATGTCCAAAAGGTTGAAGACTTTTTTTTAAAGTCAGCACCACCAACACCACTTTCTGTTATTAGCGGCAGTTTGACGTCATGTGTGTGACGTAGTAAGCGGTCAGTGAGCCTAAGCACTAGGTGTAAACTATCTGCTGCTCGTCAACACATGTTCAGCAGAACCTTATCACCAGTTTCAATTTGAAGAATAAAAATATTATTTATTTGAATAAGATTTAGATTTGTAAACACGACAGACATTGGAGATTCTCTTGTCTGTGTATGTTGTGAGCAATTTGTCATTTCTGCTAATCATCAGTAGCTACAGTAGCGACAGTGAGACTTGTTACACCGTTTCCTTACCTTTTTTTTTCTAGAACAATAAATTCCTCTCATATCTTGCCGAAACATGACCGTATTATTTTGCACGCTATTATATATATATATATATATATATATATATATATATATATTATATATATATATATATATACACACACACACACGTAAAGACAATTAGATGGAGAGATGATTGAGAGCATCAATAAATCATTTTCGCGCAGCGGCGTTCCCGGGAGGTTTCGGGTGGATTACATTAAGCGCTTCCCCTCACAGCGCGCCACCTGATCGGCGCGCGCGTACAGTATAAAGCGCTCAGTGCTGATCAAGCGCGCGCACATCCACTCGGAGCGGAGGAAGAGGAGGAGGGAGGAGGGAGGCAGCGGACACCGCAGGTTTATGCCCCCCCGGCAGCAAGAGCCCTGGAAACGCTTTCGTGCTTCACTTTTGCACTTCGATTTTGCAAAACCGACCCTGCGCGTATTCTTTAGGAGGAGTCGCATTTCGCTCGAGTGGTGAAACACCACGCTGGCGCGCGCGCGCGCGCACGCACGCACGCTCGCCCGCTCACACACACACACACGCAGAGGTTTCTACCGAGGACGGCTCGCGTCTTCTTCCTCCTGTTCCTGCCTGACTGTCAGGATCTTTGAATTGTCCGTTTCCTCGTTTCCGTTTCTGACGTGGATAAAGTGAGAGAGCGTACTGGAAGGGTCTGTGTGTGCCGCGCGCTCTAAACATGCCAAGGTCTTTCCTGGTGAAGAAGGTGAAGCTAGATGATTTCTCATGCGCAGAGCTGGAGAGCGCCTATGGCAGGTCAAGATCTGACCTGAACCTCCGGATCCACGACAAAGGTCAGTTCAGATCTCTTCTCAGACATTTCTCTTGCCGTACGTTTCTGTGAACTCAGCACTCTTTATTTGGCACTCAGTGTAAATGTGCCGCGATCGGTGATCAGCAGAACCAGGCGTACCTGCTTTAATCCTCAAGCCTGAAGTTATCTCATTACGACTAGTGAGTGACACACATTTGAACAAAAACCTGTTTGAGCATTTCTCATGTTTGTGGCGGTGTTTAACTTTCCAACCGCTCGCGAGCACTTCGGCGATGGAAAGGGTCATCCACGCATCACACGGAAAAAAAAGCGTGCATGCTTACATGTAAATCACTCTATTCATTTCAACAGCTGTGTGAAATACAGGCTAAGAATGTTTTCTAAAGCGTATATGTTGTCATTTTTCTTACCTGTCGCGGTGTACTGTTTTGGCATACTTTTTGACATGTGGGTTTGGAGGTAACCTAGTTGCGCGCATGCTGACAACCTGCTTTAGGGCGTTCTCAGGTCCATTGCTTTTTATTGGAGTAACGCGCTTTCATAATGTAGAGTGTCGGTCAAATAGACGGTCAGTGCTCCTGATATACTGCAGTGTGCATGCTCCATCAGGCAAGCCCACTTCATCCCATTCGTTATATGGTCGGACATTCATTCATTCATTCATTCATTCATTCATTATTGTCTTCCGAGGGAAAAAGTTGCTTTGCAGGATAGATCCAAATGATAATTGGATTACATTTTTTTTAAATAGCACAATTGCTAACAAAACATATCAACAACAACATTGAGACCATAAATAAAAAACCATAAACAGTCCTACACCGGTTACAAGAAGAAAAAGAAAAAAACATTAATGACTTAATTCGCCGTATGAGCGCATAGGATGTGTAATGAAAGATCGTGTCAGTTAGTTAGTTAACACGTTATGTGGGAAAATCTATGTCAATGCCAGAAAGAGAGAATATGAAAGTTCACTTTTTAGAGAATGATCTTTTGATGAAAAAGTATGTAAGTTGTTGGCATCTGTTAACCAGCCTAGTTATCTCTCGCTTTCACTGCGACTGTGCATAAGTAAATGAAAGTGCTCGTTCTTTCCCTGCTAGGTTACATTAGGGACTACATTACCCCAGCGGTGTATGATGGAGAGACTGATGGCGCGGTTAAGGTTCCCTCTCCGGAGCCTCTGTATGATGGCGCTCACAGTGATTACCAGGCGGACAGCCCGCGCTCGGACACCACGGGCGGCTCGATCAACGGCGACGCAGCGGTGAGTGGCGGCTACACGGCGCACGCATTCTTCATCACGGATGGCCGCTCACGGCGCAGGGCGAGCGGAGGAGCGCGGAGTCCGCCTCGCCACACGTGCACTGAGTGCGGCAAGTCGTACGCCACGTCATCAAACCTGAGTCGCCACAAGCAGACGCACCGCAGCCTGGACAGCAAGATGGCAAAGAAGTGCCCGACCTGCGGCAAGGTGTATGTGTCCATGCCGGCCATGGCCATGCACGTCCTCACGCACGACCTGCGGCACAAGTGCGATGTTTGCGGCAAAGCTTTCAGCCGTCCTTGGCTGCTGCAGGGTCACATGCGTTCTCACACGGGAGAGAAGCCTTTCGGCTG
The DNA here is from genome assembly GCA_012411365.1 of Ameiurus melas. Taxonomy (NCBI): domain Eukaryota; kingdom Metazoa; phylum Chordata; class Actinopteri; order Siluriformes; family Ictaluridae; genus Ameiurus; species Ameiurus melas. Next base: position 29,583,908 of record CM022757.1, on the reverse strand, counting down.
CGCGCACTGCGGGAAGGCGTTCGCCGACCGCTCCAACCTGCGCGCGCACATGCAGACGCACTCGGCCTTCAAACACTTCAAGTGCGCGCGCTGCAGCAAGACGTTCGCGCTCAAGTCGTATCTGAACAAACACTACGAGTCGGCGTGCTTCAAGGGCGCACTCTCGCCGCTTCAAGCGTGATTTCGGCGGGCAAAGTCTCGGCTCTTCTAGACGCTTTTGACCCTAAGGGAATACTGAGGCTTCGTATGCTGTTCAGTGTTGACAGTGCAGCGAGGAAGACTTCCTGCACGCTGAAGGTTTGAGTGACACAATGCTGTTCAATAACTTTTTTTTTTTCTTCATATCACTTGATATTATTATACTGCTGCAAGTGACCCCGCGATGGATGGATTGAAAGATCGATTATTTATTTATTTATTTATTTATTTATTTATTTACTTACTTACTTACTTACTTACTTACTTACTTATTTATTTATCTATTTATTCTTATATTATTTTTTGTTTTCTTTCTAAGAAAGGCACAGTGTTTACTTTTCAGCATATGTTTTGCACTTTCATTTGCTTATTTGCCAGTTTTATTAACATGCCAAAGCATTCAAATCAGTCAAAATTTGATTTTCAAATTCTTTGATTTCATATGCCTATGTAATGCATGCAAAACAAAACAAAACAAAAAATCTATGCCAGTATCATAAAACTTAGGCTTATCATTTTGCCAGAACCTAGGTAGTATCAACGGGCAATATTTTGGGATTCTCGTAAGGATATATACAGCAATAATCATGTAATGCATGGTATTTTTGAACTGTTGCCTATAGCAGCTTTTTCTAAAAAAAAAACAACAAAAAAATCAGGTATGTTTTGATCTCTTAATAATCAAACAGAAAAAATACAACATCAGGGAAAATGCCAGTGTAGTGTTAGAGAGTCGACAAGACTTAACAAGAAAAGTATAAATCAATTTCCTTTGCTCTGCTGTTATGCACTGCCTGCCTCTAATTTAAAAGTAGTTTTAGGATGTAGGCTTGAAGTGCTGTAACTTCTGCTCTAAGCAGTTCAGTATCATTCTCCAAATCTCTGGAACACCCAGTTTAGGGGAGGTAGGGAAGGAGAGGGAGGAAGGCTCTTCCACAGTTAACTCAAAAGAATGAGGAAGATTGCCAGAAGCAGGGAAGATGAAACCTTTGCACAGCTGGTCTGTAATCCACTTCCACTGCAGTTCAGACTTTGATTACTTTAAGATTCCTGCATTTCTCCAGTCTAGGTGTCCCTCAGATTTCTCCAGAAAGCACTTCCTATTCTTAAAAGTAGCACAAAACCCTAGATTCAGGTAGAAATTACTATACTAGTTTCACCTTAGTTTTCGTATAATAAATGAAGAATATTTGACATGCTCAGTTTAAGAGGTGATGTAGCCTAAGTGTAAATACTTATTTGAAGAGGAAAAAACAACTTTTTACAACTGATTAATCTGATGACTCCTGATCAGGGGAACTCTGAATGAAACAGGTCTAACATGTACTGCGATTTTTGAGCCAATCTTCAACTGTTGTAAAAGCACAAGGCACCAGGAATTTTGTGGCACTTCATAATAAAGATAAAGTAAACAGTCCTAGTCTGTTCCTTGTTTCTTCATGATTATTGCCATTACTGTGAAATTAATTTATTAAGTAGGACAAATAATCCAGATGAATGCGATTTGATCTCTCGCACTGGCAACAGCTGGTACTGTAGATACTTTCACTTTTAAACCAAAATCCTCTTATTATTATCAATCTACCTGTGGGGCATAATGCATTACATATTTAAACTTTTTGAATGATAAATGTGTATGTGTATGAAGTACATAGCATTCATAGTACATTTTCATTTAGATCCATAAATATGGTTTAAGATTGACTTAAGTGCTTGTTAGATTGCAAGATGAGATTGCATTAAGATTACACTCCTTACTTTATTTAATTATGTGGTTATGTCAATGCTGAATTAAATAATTGAATTTAATCAGCAAGAGACCTCTGTTGCAAGTAATGTGTTTAGTCTTTAGAATGTTTTGGCAGAAATTCAGAAAAAATTAGGAAAATCTTTACCCTAATTTACTGTGTACAAAGTTAACAAAGAATTTTGACTCCAGTAGATCAGTACCAAAGGAAAACATGTGCTTACAGACTTTTGACAAATTGGTGTGTGATCGGTTTTACCTTTCAGTCCCTGCACTCACACTGAAATTTTCTCACCCACTCAGCTCTCGTAGAGTAGGAAAAAAAATCCCAGATTCTCTCATAGGTTAATCTAGCTTGAGCAAATGAGGCCACGGGTGTCATCAATTTGTGGAGAATGATTATCCAAGTGTTGGGAGAGTCTGCACTTGAGTCTCTAGAGCGTTGGGTAATTGCACTAACAGGGTAGAATCAGCAGGAGCCATTATTTAACAGCAGACAGCTGTGACAGGAGCTGCACACGTTGATCTGTTTGCTTTTACATTCCTGTCGCTCCGCTTTACAATCACAGGGTTCCAATGGCAGATCCAGGGCCCAGTGTGGACCTCACTCACACTCCAATCTGAAGGAAAGCTGGAGTCTGGCACAAGAGCCACAGAACAGCCAAATGAAGTATATTTGATTTGAGTTCTCTTTTTTTATGCCAATTATAAATTTTTTAAATTGTTTGTAATAGGATCGTGGGGTTCTCAATAACATTTTATTAAGTACTCGCAGAGTCAGTAGTGCCAGAATTAAATGAAAGACTTATATTTACTATTCTATTTTACCACCCACTGCATTTCTGCAATGTATCTGCAAGATACAGTACATGAAAAAAAATGACGTCACAATAAATCATCACTTTTTGATTAGGTTTTTAAAAAAGTGTGGAAGATACACACTAAATATACTGATGCTGAATTAAATACGGAGTTTAGGGACCTGTGTAGAATCAGTTCTTGTTCATTGGCAAGATCTCTTTCAAAATGTTCTGACAAACAAGGTTGAATCCTACAAACAGATGTGGGCTTGCATGAAGAGTGTAAGTTTCTCTATACAAATTTCAAGTGCAATTATATGCGTAAATATTAAAGTCTGACTCTTGTATTTGAAAATGTCCTTATCTGAAACTTAAGCCTGAAAATGGATTTTGTTTATTTGAACTCTGAATGAGTATGATCTACTGTTTTACAATATGCATTACAAAATAATCTATCCAGTTTTGAAGAACTCCGTTTGAAGAAATGTGTATGGAGGCTATGCACACTTAATGATACACAATACTTTCCCTGTTTTAGTTTAAGTATGATAAGCAGCAGTGATTCTTTTAATAGCTACATAACCTGTATAGTTTACCTCCCAGACCATGTGGATTTGATTATTTCACTGTTTTGGTGGAGATCTCAGAGAACACTGTCTTGGGGCTACTCTCTCTCGGTCACGCTTCGGTGTCACTGATAGTTACTGGGCCTGAACAAGCAGGGTTTTATGTTTATTTATTAATTTTTTTTTAGATCTGGTGAACAATCACTTCAGAGAGTGTTACCGATTATTAGAGCAGACATCCCAGAAACGCAGACTATTCACATTCTGGTTGCAAGGGAATGCATGTAGCATCTCAGTCTCATGGCTGAGTAACATTGTAAATTGAAACATGAAATGGTGCATTTTCTTAGTGAAAGAAGATAATGATGTGTTGTATGGCACATGCGTGGTCTATGGTCTGAAAAGGGGTAACAATGCTTGATGTGTATATTTCATACCAGAGTTGTAGATTATCAGTGATTCATGGACAAAATTCATGGTAAACTGAAAAATTTGAAGCAAAAGAATACAGAAGCAGAGAGACTGCCTGTAGCATGTGCTGCTTTGTAGCTCTATGAGAATTCCCAGGCAGAGAGCAGTGCTTTCAGGAAGAGAGGTAGAACGGGTGCAGGAAGAGAGACAGAGTGATGGATGGAGGGAAGGGGGGCTGACCCAGTTTGGATGACATGTAGCTGAGCACACCGGAGCCTGTATAGCCAGTACATTTTTAATAGCATCATTTGCAGATCTGCATTGAACAGAGTATTATTGTTACCATACAGCTTCCAGACAATACAAAACCTGACAGCAGTGGACCTGTGAATGTGGTGAGTCACTGCATAGCGCTTTTACTTCGACCTCCCGCTTAACACGCATAAGAAATTAACGCATCATGAATATTCAGTGCGAAAGAGGGAGGAGGATGAACTTTGCAGTAGTCTTTGATGTGAGCGTGTCAGTGCAGTACAAGGTCTGTTTTGGTTGAAAAACAGTGATAATTGAGGATTTAGAATGATTGAGCTGTTCTTTCTTTAAAAAAAATCCATGTTGAAAGAAAACTGTTGGTGTTATATTCAATATTGTTTTGGAGGCCCTGTAACTATAGAATGGTCTGACCAGGTATGAAAGAGTTCTCTACATCATCATGTAAAGTGGAATTAGCGTGACTGTTTTTTTAGTCACCAGGAATTCAGGGGCCAAAGAAAAAAATGTTGAAAGAAAAATAGGTACTAGAATCTATCATGCCTGTCATATATCATTCTTGAACACTATGTTAATCCTGCAGGTGATCAACTGAAGACTCTTGTGTCTTTATATACTATAAAGCTTTAGAGTTAATGCACATATCATCATCAGAATGCATTATTGTACTTTACCAGTTTTCATATAATCAACATAAAACCCTGGAAATCAATAAGGATAGTGAAAATAAAGTGATTTTTAGATGTAAATGAATGAACCCTCATTACACACATTTCGCTGTATCTGTGATCCTGATGATGTTGATACACTCATTCAGACACAGGTGCAAAATGTGGAAATAGCCATGGCTGTGAAAAACAAAAACTATGTTTTTTCCCTATTTGAAATAATAATAATTAAAAAAAACCCTGAGAAATATATCAAGTGGAAGGAGTTTGTTTTAAATAAAAGGATGAACATTTTTTCAAAACTGGTTTACTCACTGAAACTTTATTGTATAATGAATCTGCCATGATGTTTGGAAAGGGTAAGTCATTCTCCTTCTAATTATCTGGGCAATAGGCGATTCCTGTATATTCAGCTAAGAACACTGAGTGCAGATATGCCCACAAATTGCATTTATCACTTTTAAAGGCTAGACCAGTGTTTCTCAGTGATGCTCCACATCTTAACCCTGCCCTCCACATCTTAAGCCACATCTTCATTTTTTCCCTATATATATATATATATACACACACAGTGCATCCGGTAACTATTCACAGTGCTTCACTTTTTCCACATTTTGTTATGTTACAGCCTTATTCCAAAATGGATTAAATTCATTCTTTTCCTCAAAATTCTACAAACAATACCCCATAATGACAATGTGAAAGACGTTTGTTTGAAATCTTTGCAAATTTATTTTTAAAAAAAAGCAAAAAAAAAAGCACATGTACATAAGTATTCATAGCCTTTGTTCAATACTTTGTTGAAGCACCTTTTGCACGAATTACAGCCTCAAGTCTTTTTGAGAATGATGCTACAAGTTTGGCACTCCTATTTTTGGGCAGTTTCTCCCATTCATCTTTGCAGGACCTCTCAAGCTCCATCAGGTTGGATGGGGAGCATCGGTGCACAGCCATTTTCAGATCTCTCTGTAGATGTTCAATCGGGTTCATGTCTGGTCTCTGGCTGGGCCACTCAAGGACATTCACAGAGTTGTCCTGTAGCCACTCCTTTGTTATCTTGGCTGTGTGCTTAGGGTCATTGTCCTGTTTGAAGATGAACCTTTGCCCCAGGCTGAGGTCCATCCCCACAGCATGATGCTGCCACCACCATGCTTCACTATAGGGATTGTATTGACCAGGTGATGAGTGGTGCCTGGTTTCCTCCAGACATGATGCTTGCCATTCAGGCCAAAGAGTTCAATCTTTGTTTCATCAGACGAGAGAACTTTGTTTCTCATGGACTGAGAGTCCTTCAGGTGCCTTTTGGCAAACTGCAGGTGGGCTGTCATGTACCTTTTACTGAAGAGTGGCTTCCGTCTGGCCACTCTACCATACAGGCCTGATTGGTGGAGTGCTGCAGAGATGGTTGTTCTTCTGGAAGTTTCTTCTCTCTCCACAGAGACATGCTGGAGCTCTGTCAGAGTGACCATCGGGATTTTGGTCACCTCCCTGATTAAGGCCCTTCTCCCCCGATCACTCAGTTTTTTGGACATTTTCACTTAGGGGTGTACTCACTTTTGTTGCCAGCGGTTTAGACATTAATGGCTGTGTGTTGTGTTATTTTGAGGGGACAGCAAATTTACACTGTTACACAAGCTGTACACTCACTACTTTACATTGTAGCAAAGTGTAATTTTTTCAGTGTGGTCACATGAAAAGATATCATCAAATATTTAAAAAATGTGAGGGGTGTACTCACTTTTGTGAGATACTGTGTATATGTATACCTGATTAAAATGATTAGCTAATTTGGAGCTTTAACCGAAAGTATTAGATGTATTAGCAGGGAAAATCATAAACTACGCAGTGCAGTGGTGCTGCAGGACCAGACATACTGCTCTAGACATTGAGTTATAGCTAATTCTCTAGCAGTATTATTATAATTCCTCAACCTGTAAAGAGCTACAGCTGACCATGTTTGTTTAAATAAACTTGCCAATCATGCTTCATATATAACAGTCAAATCAAATAATGTAGAAACACACTGAAGGCTAGTTCATACTGGATGTGTTTCTGAAGCTATGTTAAGGCTGAGTTACATCAAAGGCTGGTTTATACTTTTGTATATCTGAAAAGGGATACAGATAAGCATGGCATGCAGAGATACACTGATGGACTGACATGCAGTTCTCTAAAATCCTAACAGCATGTTGCATATAGCTATAGTGCTGTGCATCAACAAGCCTTCAGGAGAACGCTGATTGGTTACACGCGGGGAAGTGTGTCCTGTTGTGTACCCAGAAACTATGTAACCACCTCTTCCATGGGTTTTTTTAATGGTTTCACAATGTTTACACTATAATTCTTTCATCTGACTGCAAACCTGGCATCAATTCAATGTAGTGCTATAATGAGGACAACAAATTAAAAAAAAAAAAAAAAGATGTCCAGAGAGATAAGGGAGTGAAAGGACTGTCTATACACAACACAATCACATGTTTACAAAAAGGTGGACACAGAATTATAAAATTTTATCTGTGAGCATGTCAGATTGCCATGTGCATGTATTGGTGTTCGCCTTCATACTTACATGTAATGTGAGAGTGTACTCCAGCGGGCAGTGCCTTATGTATCACCCTGGAATTTCAAATCAAACCAGAAAATGAAAGAAATCAGAATTTTGTTTTGAAAAGTGCTGAGTATTAGACAGTCCCTCCAGGATTTTGTAATTTTACGATTGCAGAAATGAACACAAAATCAAGAAAACTATTTGGAGGACATTGCAATTTTTCAAAATCACCACAGATTTTCCTCAGCTTTGGGCCAAGACACATCATGCGATGTCATCACAATGCGCCATGTGATGCCATCACAATGCACATTCAGTCAAAGCCCTCTTCCATGCTTGTGAGTAGAACATGTGCAGTCTCATTTACCAACAAACATCACTGCAAAAGGCCACATAAAACAATTTTGTGGAATTGCAATTTTGCCAATTCAAGTAGTTTTCCGGAAAAAAGCACAAAAATCACAAATTTGGAAAAACGCAGCAGCAAAAACAATCACATTTGTCCACAACAATCACAAAAAGCCTCCGTGAAATCCTGTACGTACTGGTTAGAATGATAGCAGTGCAAAAAAAACTTTGCATGATCATAAGTCGATTCACTAGAAAAACCTTCCTGAAGTGGTTTCATTTATATGATCTAGATAGATAGATAGATAGATAGATAGATAGATAGATAGATAGATAGATAGATAGATAGATAGATAGATAGATAGATAGATAGATAGATAGATAGATAATTTATTGGTCCTCAAAGAGGAAATTTGTTTCCTCCGTGGGTGCGTAGAAAAGCAAAAACATAACAACATCACACATATAAACCATAATAAACAATCACAGGCATAGAGAGGAGAAGGGAACAAAAAGAAAAAACATCAGGATCATTATACAACAAATGCACCTGGCATCACAATGGCTGAGTACCTATATGTTTAACGCTCGTATAGCCATAGGAACAAAACTCCTACCATAGCTGGCCTTTCATATCATGAGTGTAGTTTTATGAAAATAAATTCATGATACAAAATTTGTCCTCATATCACTGTGTGCACAATTGACATGAAATGTGCTTGTGTTGTTATTTATTTCTAACTGTCTAGTGAGACGTGACAATTTTTCTCATAAAGGATACATTTTAATACACACACCAGTTAAAAACAGCTTGAATATGGCTAAACTGATATTTTAGAAGTATTTTTCATCAGTTTCTTTCATGACCGAATAAGATTTATAACAGGCTACACTGTCAAAGTGGTTAGGGTTAGTTGTGTGGGCATGTCCCAAGCATTCCCAGCTTATGGAAGATAGAAAGTATCAGTGCTAAAGAAATGTTTTATATTTTATTCTACAGTTGAGATTTGTGGTGATATTACTCTGAAACCCTTGATAAAACTCACAGTAGAGGGGTCACAATGGTTTCTTACAATGTTTTGAGGTACGCAACTGGATACACCTCCCCACATCTAAGGATGAGCACTGGCCTGAAGGCTGGTTTGTCTAAAACATCTTGTTTTTCTGAAGCATTTGCATGCTACATTGCTACCCAAAGGTTGCAGTGAAACCTACGCTGCTGGTTTTGTGTGCACAGAAATATAACGCTGCCATGTGTGTGTTTGTGTGAAAGACAAAATGCTAGGATTTGGATGTCCACCTATTCTACTCCACACCTTTGGTCGTATTTTCTGTCTTGCTTGCTCACATTTTCTATCTCATCCACAGACAAAATGGCTTTCTGTCCTTTTTCTCCCTCTATTTTATTAGCAGCAGTGGGATTTTGAACCCAGATCTTTAAACCAAGCACTCTGACTAATGCCCTTCTGGAGTGCACTGATCTAGCGTAGTACTGTTATTCTATTTAACTGCTGATTTAGTGTCAGTTCTTGCAAACAACTGGCTGAGCGGGAGCTTTTTGTGAACTCATTAAAGCAGCCGATTCAGATTCAGCTACTGTGTGTCTCAGAATCAATAATGGACTGTTTAGATTGCTGGGGTATGTCACATTATCATTGTGTTGACTGTGCACAAGAATCTATAAACTATACTATAGTGGTTTTTGTTGAACATTAAGAACTGGTTGCTTTTAAATATTGTATTGCTGATGGATTTTCATTCCAACCATCAGTGAATGATAATGTTCATTGCAATATAAGTATTGTAGCATTACTCATGTTAATATTGTTAGTCAAGAAAACAAATAATAATATACACGATATTGAACTGATGTGGAATATGCCCTCTGCTGTATGTGTTCATATATTTAAAAAAAATCAATTTTGTGTATTTTAAAAACAATAGTCATAGTGCAGACCTTTAACAGCACTTTCATATATGTTTATATATACACTATGTGACATGTTATACATTTGCCTTATAGCTGCTATATAAATGTACTTTCTAAGTATACAATTAATTACCAGATGTATGCATAATTTGCTACTATTTCTCTAGCCCATCCATGAATGAAAGATGATCTAGGACCAACAGAACGCATCTACTATATTCAGGTTCACCTAATCAAATTGTCAATTGGCAGCTCAGTAGCTACAATATAGGTGAACTAATACACAGCATTGTCACAGCTACAGATTCCAGCTCCTACTGGAGAATCCAGTACCTAGCCAGCTGTGAGATATAATCCTCCAGTGGGTCCTGGGTCTGCCCTAGGGTCTCCATCTAGGGGGAAAAGCCTGGAGCTGTCCAGGGGTATGTTTCTAAAGTACCCAATTCACTTTAACTGTCTACTTTTGATTCAGATGAGCAGTAGCCCTGCTCTGAGACTTCTCCCAGATTGCAAAGTTCTTCACCCTATCACAGAAAGTAAGCCCAGTAGACCTGTGAAGAAACCTAATTTCTGCCACCTGCACTCAGAACCTTATTTTCTGGTCACTATGCACTGCTCATGAACATGAGATAGGGATGTAGATTGACCAGAACATAGAAAAATGAACTCCTGCTTCACTACAACAGACTATAATGGAAACACCATGGTCTTCTCCAAATCCACAAAACTACCCCTCATAAACCTGCACAAGTGTAAAGACCTGATGCATAGTCTAGGTGAAACCGGCATTTTTCCTCCTGAATCCAGACTCAACTACCAAATGGACTCTCTTCTCCAGAACCTGGTAACAAAGAAGTGATACATTAACCACACAACCCCAACCTTTCCCAGTGCTTTTAACATCTCTGGCGATAACTCACATGCCTCTGTAGCCTTGCTGCTATGACAGACAGAGATGGACTACCAGAAATTTCTCTGGTATACTACCAGAAATGCATCCTGTCGGGAGGGCATGCCTACTGGTTTAAAGAATTCATCAAAGTGCTCCTTCTACTGCCCAACAATATCCCCAGTAGAGATCACCACTTAATTGCACTTGCTTAGTAGAGTTAGGGGCCTTCCCCAAACTTGTCTTCCTGTCCTGAGGCACTGAAGTGTTTGCCAGAACATCATTGAGGCCATCTGAAATTCTTTTTCCAACTTCCTCCCATGCTTGAGCTTTGCTTCTTCAACTTCTTTTGCTGCAGCCCTTCTGGTTCTCCTATGCCTCTGTAAGCATTACTTAAAAGGCCTCCTTCTCAACCTGATGGTAGTGAGTTGTATTTTTCATATGATGCACCAGCCAGATGTATCTGGTAAAGCCTAGGAGAGCCTTCTAGGTTACTTGAGGGCATCTAGTAGACGTTGCTAAACAGCAGCAGTGAGGGAAACCAAGTGGTGATCAGTTGACAACTCTGCCACTGTCAAAGTCATTGAGATCACCTTTTTGCCCCTTTCTGATATCTGAAGATAACATTAACTGAAACTGATCTGTACATGCATGATTTTGAGCATTGTGCTGGACTTGTCTATAGGTGTTCTTGTCAATCAATAAATCACCATAATCTATCTATCTATCTATCTATCTATCTATCTATCTATCTATCTATCTATCTATCTATCTATCTATCTATCTATCTATCTATCTATCTATCTATCTATCTATCTGTCTGTCTGTCTGTCTGTCTGTCTGTCTGTCTGTCTGTCTGTCTGTCTGTCTGTCTGTCCATTCACCCTTCCATCCATGTCCTCACAGACATATCTACACCATGATTGGACCTTTGATTGGAATTATCTACCATCATTTCACAGGCATTATTATGTAACCTAACAACCTCTAGAAGAGAAACGGGGTAGATAAGTTATATATTATACACTCAAGAATAAGAAGGCAGTATGAGAGTAACAAGCTGAAAGACATAGATGCAACTCTTGATATCCTTGAAAGAATATTTACCCTGGCATTTCTAATGATGTAGTGTGTGTGTGTGTGTGCGGTTGTACTGGAATGACCCCGTAGTTTTCATTTATTCATAGCAAGAGTTACATAGCCATGTGATGTTATAGTGGCCTAAACTGTGGCCTACAGTTCAGGAAGGAACAGTGGAGTTTACTAAGGGGGAGTGTGCACAGGAGATGGTCTGCTGAGTACTGCAGTGAGTGTGCAGGAGGAAGAGGAAAAGCTGAGAGGCATGGAGAGTAGGAGAGACAGAACCAGGCAGGAGAGGTAAGCATTCTCTGTGTGTCGTGTCGGTCATGTATCAGAAGTCAGCACTCTTGTTCATGTTTTCAGCTCCAGTGACTGAGTCAGGGGGAGGTGGAGTTGTACACTGCCATGTCAGCATTTTCTCCTCCAATCGATTTTGCCCAGCCTGCAGCAACAAATCAGCCAGCTACATGTTCCTCATCTACACAATCCCTTTGTATACACCTCTATATGCATAGATGCAACATATATTTAATTTAAATATATCACCATTTGATATTCCTTGCACACACAGTTGCCCCACTGTTATCGTGCTACTGATATGAAAGATTGTGGTTTGGAACTCTCAGGAGCAACATTGATCTTGAGCTTCCCGAAGAGTGAAGATGAACGAGGGAAGAGGGAATGAGAAACAAGACTTGATGTTCAGATGCTGTCTGGTTTTCCTAAGTATGTGTTTAAGTGTTTGGGCTGACTGTAACTGAGAGTAGATGTATGAATGGAGGTGTTGCAGTTCAGACCAGATGCCACATATCAAACTGACAATGTATAAGATATAAAGTCATATTTCTAAACAACTGATGGAGAAATTTAGGAAAAAGCATAATGTACAATGAACAGATAATAACAAGAGCTTAAGAAATGGTTTACTGGAAATTATTCAGTTCAACTTCCATACCTGAATATATATATATATACATCAGTATATTGCTTAGTTAAGTTCTCAAAGTTCAGAGCAACACTATTTTGGTCTTAAATAGCACAACCCAGAGCTGAAGGGCAGCTCATAGAACTAAGTGAGACCACAATCTGTGTTGTCTGTGTTGCATAGCAGTCTGTCTTGCTTCTAATACGTTGAATTTATAGCAACAAGCAGAGATTTCAAAACAATAATTACTGGGTCATCAGAGTGGTATATGGTTAAACCCAAAATCATTCACGTCTACTCTAAATAGTAGGTCGTGTCCATAACAGTGGAATTCATCAAATAATATTCTATGCTGCCAGTAGTGCAAGGACTTGTGAGTAAAGTCATAATGAGCAGAGCATATGTGATTACTTAAAGTGCCCATGAAATAGCTGGAGAACTGTGATTTCAGTCCAAATGTTGATTCATTTCCTTTTCGAAAAGGAAGTCAGGGAGAGAGTGTGTCAAAGGGCTTGACTGATTTCCACAACAGCCAATAGAGTTCAATATACCTTTCACCTTCTGCAGAATCTAAATAGATTTAACAGTGTTTTAGCAAACTGGCTAAATGATGCAAAAGTTAAAAGAGAGATTATTTTCAGCTGTGTAGAATGTCTCACTGCCAAATGGCCCATTGTGGCTTTGAGGCAATAAAATTAAACTTTCTGGTCAATACACACACTAACATTATTCAGTATTTCCAAATGCTTGCTTGATCACCATGTCATACACACACATTAAATGTATACTAACTGTGCAGTGTGCCACATAGACATTCACTGCAGTCCATACTATTTTCAGAGTGAAGCTTGATCCTAGATCAAGATTTTTGGTTGAATGAATGCAGATATAAACAATTAAACTCCAGCCATCCTTTCAACAAATTAGGTGTTTGGAAGAGTAATTAACGTGCAGGAAGTTGAACGACAACAACAAGAACAGCAAGATCCTAATCCTTTTGTTTTTGCTACCCTGAAGACATTTGGGTTTGAGAATAAAATGTGAATATGAAATGATAGACTGAGATGATCAGAATTTCAACATTAATTTCCTGATATTTAAATCAAGATGTGTTAAACAACTTAGAATGTAGCATCTCTTAGAAGAGCAAAAGTATAGTAAAGACATAAGTCTTAAGTAAATTAAAGTAAATAACATTTAATATTCGGTTATATATCCCTTGCTAGCAATAACTGTATCAAGCTGGTGATCACTGACAATACCAAACTGTTGCATTCTTCTTTTGAGATGCTTTTCCCAGTTTGTACCACAGCTTTTTCCAGTTGTTGTCTGTTCTGAAGGGTTTCTCCTTTCAGTCTCCTCTTAAGGAGGTGAAATGCTGCTCAATTTGGTTAAGGTCTGATGATTGATTTGGCCATTCTAAAACCTTCCACGTTCTCCCCAGATTAAATAATTTGTTGTATTGGCTGTGTACTTTGGGTTATTGTCTTGCTGCATAAGGAATTTCCTAGAAATTAGATGTATTTCTCTGTAAATTGGCAGAGAGATTGTTTTGTAGACTTCTGAATTCACTGTGTTGCTACCATCATGAGTTACATCATCAATAAAGATTAGTGAGCTGGTTCCAGAAGCAGCCATGCAATCACAAGCCATGACACGACCTCCACCATGTTTGACTGATGACCATGTATGTTTTGGATCATGAGCAGATCCTTTTTGTCTTCGGTAGAGGTTAATCTTGGTTCCATAACTTTTGTGGCTCATCTCTGTATTTCTTTCCAATCTGGTATTCTGATTTTCTGCATCTGAGTGGTTTGCATCTTGTGTTTTAGCCTCTATATTTCTGCTCTCAAAGTCTTTTTTGAACAGCAAATTGTAAAACTGTCACCTCTGCCCTGTGGAGGTTGTCGATGTATCTTTTTAATTTTTTTTCTTCTCAGCTCTCACAATGTTTGTCATGAAGTGTTGTTCTTTTCCTTGACTAACCTAGTTGATGTCTGGTTGTTGGTACACCAGTGGTTTCCTTCTTTTTCAGTACATTCCAAATTGTTGTCCAATGCTTGTGCAATGGCTCTGATCAATTTTCCTTCTTTTCTTAGTTTCAAAATGGCATGATTTTTTTTCTTCCCATAGACAGCTCTCTGGTGAAACCCAGGGGTCAAACCAAAAGTAGACATTCAGAGAGGTATTAATGGTTTAAACAATCAATTTAACAGGACACACCTGGGCAACAAGAAACACCTGTCAGGTACCAATATGTTCCAATATTTTTGATCACTTGAAAAATGGGTGGGTTCAACAACAGGTGCCATGTTTTATAGTGTTTAACATATTTAGATGAAAATACCGGGAAATGTAGGTTCAAATTCTGATCTGTTCTCTCATATTCACCTTTTGATGTCAAACCCTAATGTCAGTGTATAGAAAAAAAGACAAAAAAATGGCCTTGCAGCTCATATATTTGTAATAGCTACAGAAAAGTTTGTTTATGAGAACCGAACAAATGTGTCATGTAAAGGAAGATGAGACAGAGGCAATTGCAGACTGGAATTCAGACTGGAACTTGGAGTAGGAGGTCACCGCATTGACCTCTAGCAAGAACATGGCTTGGGAGGCCGTTTCGTTGACCTCAGATGCGACCTTGACTTGGGAGGCCGTCACCGCATTGACCTCTAGCAGGAACATGGCTTGGGAGCCCGTTTCGTTGACCTCAGATGTGACCTTGACTTGGGAGGCCGTCTCGTCGACCTCTAGCAGGAACATGGCTTGGGAGACAGTCTCGTTGACCACAGGCAGGAACATGGCTTGTGATGCCATCTCGTAAGCCTTCAGCTGGAACGTAAAGTGGTAGGTCGCCTTGCTGGAGTACTGGAGAGGAGACCACCTCATGGGTCTCAGGCTAGAGCTCTTTGGAGCAGGTTGCCATGTTGACCTCTGACTGGGGCTCTGGAGATGAGGTCACCTTGTTGACCTCATGCTGGAATGTTGAGGAGGAGGTCCCCACATTGACCTCCAGCTTAAGCTTGGCAGGTGAGCCCACCTCATACCCTGTACTGGCCATAGAACCGGGACATCATGAACCCGAGCCACTGCCTTTTGTCAGGCTTGGGGTTCGCCAGGCTCTAAAAGTATAACTGGATGTGGAACAGGAACTGCCTCAGGTAGTCGAACAATACATAATTTGGGCCTGGGAGGTCTATGGCAGTCCACTGGGGAATCAAGACTGAGTCAAATGCTGGCCAGACATGCCTTGTTAAGCTGGCGTGATGTTCTTGCTCTTCTGCTGCTTCCATATTAAGGCAAAGTATTCTGTCATGATTTCTAAGCGGAGACAGATGCAAGTGCAGACTTAAAGTTTAATAAAAGTCAAAGCAAAACACCAGAAGACATTACGAACAGGTGAAAATGAAAACAAACAATACATACGAGACGAGAGAGTATAACCTCACAACAGAAGACAATTAAAGGAAGACAATGAGTGCAGTGCAAACTGTGACTATATACACACAAGTGCTCATTAACATGAATGAGAATCAGGTGCAGATGGTCATGTGACAGGATGCAGAGGTGCAGTGTTTGCTGGGAACTAAAGTTCAGAGCTCCTTCCGGCAATCCATGACAAAATGCATTCTTTAGCTATTTATTTGGATTGGATGCAAATGAGACAAGTAATCAAAATATTTTATTGTTTCCTAGAAGCTTATTTGTGTCCAAGGAAGAGATCACTGTTACAAAAGCTATAAAACAGACATTTTGATTTCATAGACACTTTAATGTGACCACATGGGCTAACACCACAAACCTCTTATGAAGCACCACTCTACAGTAGGAATCCAGCCAAAACATTTTATTATGTTAAAAATAACATGGGTCTTCCTGCCCAAGGAAATTTGTTAAAACAGCAAATATGTGGTACCTGAAATCTCCAAACTTGGTTTATTAATAAAAATCTGTAGTTATCATGTTATCATGATATATGTGAGAATTCACAAGATTAAAATCCTGACACATAAATCATGCCAAAATAAATATTATATTACACATGGAGATGCCTTGGGTTTGCAAGGCTGGGAAGTTGTCAGTTTTCTTAACAGTTTTTTAATATTTTATTTAACCATTTACCATTCCCAGGCATTACTAATGGTAATACTAATTAATGCATTAGTAAGCTAATTGTCTAGCTACGAAACTCTAAGAAGTTTGTGGGGTTTTTTCACAGGTTGGCTTTTTTCTGTTTTTTTATTATTATTATTTATAATTTTTTTGTGTGAATCCCATGTTGTTGCAACTACTGGGCTATACTGAGCTGTAGAACACCAGTTGCAACAACAGTGAGATGAAATTACAGAAATTGTAGTACCAACTGCTTGTTTCAGGATCAACATTAATTTAACATAAGCCACTTTTTCACCGAGCAGTCAAAAAAGGTGAGCAAACGGTGATCACATATCATTGTCTGATAATTATTTAATGTCACTAACAAAGCTTGGAACTCTAGCTAATTACACTAGATTTGCTAATGTTATTAACATTTCTCATTAGCCAGTAGCAGTGTTTTTCTTTATCTCTTATCTAGCATTTGTTTAGTACAAACTTCTACCAACCTTAAATAATTTTTGTCAACTTTGCAATGCAGTTTTCAGGAATTAATTAATTAATTAATTAATTACATTTATTTATTTAACCAGATTTTAAAAAAACCTAATTGAGGTTAAAATTCTATTTTACAAGAGTGACTTGGAAAAGAGGGCAGCAAGAAATAACATAAATCTACAAAATTACAACATCAAAACATAAAACAACACAATCAAGAATCACAACAATTATTTACCAGAGGATAAATCACAGAATCTGTTAGAAGTACCATAAACTCATTCAGTGATGGAAGCATGGTCAGTATTTTAAAATTAATCAGGGAGCTCCGTACATTTCATCATTCCCTACACTTGACCTATTCCTTTACCTTAAAACCTTAGGTGATAGTGACAGACTTCCCATATGACATGAAAAATGGGAGGGGTGAAGCTTTAGTGATGCTAATGCCAGGGAATATGGAAAGTTTTTGGCTAATCAAACATTGACATTAGCATTTAAAAAACAATAAATGTGATGAAATGTATTAAATAGACCACTTCTTACATTAAGAGAACATCCATCCATCCATCTTTTACCGCTTACTCCTTCTTCAGGGTCGCGGGGAACCTAGAGCCTATCCCAGGGAGCGTCAGGCACAAGGCGGGATACACCCTGGACAAGGTGCCATTAAGAGAACAATATAATATTATTATATTAGACATCAAAGAAATCAAACTTCACATAACTAAAATTTTAGAGAAATATGCACTTGACAGAAACTGACATCTTTATTTTCTTTATTCTTTTGTTGGAATACAATGTAATGGCGATATTGATTAACTTCATATAACAGCACGCCCCATTTTTTTCTGTTTTAATTTTTTTAATCGATTTGCCATTTTAGTTACATTTAATGTTAATGGAACATCTGCATAACAAGTTAGTTATCACTTATATCTATAGTTGTATGTTATATAGTATGTTTTTTCTGTCACTTCATAAGACAAGAAATGTAGCTTGTTATGTTTCATGTGGTGAAGAACTGAAAGGAATAGCATACCTCTGACTGTTACAAAACACTGACTCAAGAAACTTCTTCCAAAATGGTCAAGTAAGGTCTCTATGTAATAAGTTTCACCATATGAATGGTCTTTTTTTGTGTGTGTTAACCAGTAACAGTTCATTATTAGCCTTTGATTATGTGTAATTAGCTGTTTCAGTATTAGTATAAATGTTACTTGCCCTGCAGATGGTATTACTGTCAGAGATGTGCTGTAATATATATATATATATATATATATATATATATATATATATATATATATATATATATATATATATATATATATATATATATATATATAAATCTTCTGACCAATGATAAGCAAGAATTCACCAATTCTGTGGTATATAAGGTCATTATCACCTGTAAAGGAAACCTTAAGCCCTGCTTCTTTTTCTGCTGGGTCGACAGAATGTTCAGGATTTTCCCTAGGCAAGAGGTGCCTCTGTCACAAAAAGGCAGAGAAAGGTAATAACTAGAGGCTGCTCTCCCGGCTCCACTCAGACCTTATTATGGACACTTATTTGAAGGCGTCAAACTCCATAAAATGGAGAGGAGGCACAGACATGTTGAGGTAGAGGGAGGCAGGGAACAGGAGAGGATGAGGGAGGAAAATGACAGACTAAGAGGGATATAGGGGTGAAACACGGGGTTAGGGAGGGTCCCGGCCCGGTACGAGGGGTGTGTGTGTGTGTGTCTGTCTGACATCCCCAGAGGCTCTCATTAGAATGTTTTCCAGACTGTGTGTGTGTGTGTGTGTGTGTGTGTGTGTGTGTGTGTGTACACCTTAGACACTCAGTGGGAAGGGGATTCAGGGCACAGCTTAATTGTGCATTCACAGACCTGTGGCATTTCAAATGCACATGCATCCTTTCATGTCACCCCACAGCACATAAATATTGTGTGTGTGTGTGTGTGTGTGTGTATGTGTGTTTGTGTGTGTGTGTGTGTGTGTGTGTGTGTGTGTTTGGAGGGGGGATGTAACCAACAATTTAAATAAATTGCAAGGAGAATATCCTTGGGTTGTTAAGAAACTGTCATTTTCTTTGTGTCTATGGAATACAGTCTTTACAACCTGAGACCCAACTTCGATGGGGGTGTCCACACAGGTAGTTCTGTCCATGTGCATTTTGAATGTGTGTCCTGAGTTAATTCACACAGGACCAGTATTACAGCATTATCACATATAAACAACAACAACAAAAAATGCAGTATCAGCATGTTACTGTTATACAGTGGCAAGAAAAAGTATGTGAACCTTTTGGAATTGTAAGGTTTTCTGCATAAATTTGTCATAAAATGTGATCTGATCTTCATCTAAGTCAAATTGACAAATATAATGTGCCTAAAATAATAACACAAAATAAATTCTGATCCCTCATGTCTTTATTGAACACACTCATTCAACATTCAGACCCGCACATGGTTCAGGAGGAATTTTAGCCCATTCTTCCCGGCAGAACTGCTTTAGTTCTGTCATATTCTTTGGACGTCTCATGTTTATGGCTCTCTTCAAGTCATTCCATAGCATCTCTATTGGGTAGAGGTCTAGGCGCTGACTTGGCCACTCCAAAAGGCAGATTTTGTTTTTCTGAAGCCATTCTGTTGTGCACTTGCTCCAGTGTTTTGGGTCGTTGTCCTGTTGCATCACTCAACTTCTACACAGTTTCAGCTGACGTACAGACATTCTCACATTATCCTGAAGAATTGTCTGGAATTCATCTTCCCCTCAATGTTTGCAAGCTGGCCAGGCCCTGATGCAGCAAAGCAGCCCGAAATCATGACGTTTCCTCCACCATACTTTACGGTTGGGATGATGTTTTCATGATGATATGCTGTGCCCTTTCCAGATGTAGTGCTGTGTGCTTTTTCCAAATAGTTAAATCTTAGTTTCTTCAGTCCATAAACATTTTGCCAATACCGCTGTGGAGTGTCAATGCCCTCTTTTGCAAACTTCAGGTGTGCAGCAATGCTCTTTTTAGTAAGCAGTGACTATATTCGTGGTGTCCCGCCGTAGATTCCCAGCTTGTTCAATATTTTGCGTATTGGAGACTCATGAACAGTTCCAATGATGCCTTCAAATCTTTGGCTGTCATTCGGGGTTGTTTCTTTACCTCATTGATGAGTCTTTGTTGTGCTCTTGGTGTCATTTTGACTAGGCGCCAAATTCTTGGTAGAGTAGTAACAG